>PVKP010005472.1:0-32844 GCA_004027715.1 Plecturocebus donacophilus | reverse complement strand
GTATTATTGATTTGTTCAAATCAATATCAAAACAAATCAATTCAATTAAATGTAATTTAAAATCCATGAATTCAATTTAAAATCTAATTCAATTTAAAATTCATGAATTAATATGCATCTAATAGAAAAAGAAAAAGCTGGAAACCGTCATTCTCAGCAAACTGACACAAGAACAGAAAACCAAACACTGCATGTTCTCATTTATAAGTGGGTGTTGAACAATGAGGACACATGGACACAGTGAGGGGAACAGCACACACTAGAGCCTGTCAGGGGTTGGGGCACTAGGGGAGGGATAATGGGATGAGGGGCTAGAAGAGGGATAGCATTAGGAGAAATACCTAATGTAGATGATGGGGTGATGGATGCAGCAAACCACAATGGCACATGTATACCTATGTAACAAACCTGCACGTTCTGCACATGTACCCCAGAACTTAAAGTATGATAATAAAAAGAAAAGAAAAAGCCTACCATCAGAAAGAATAAAGGGAAGGAAAGAAGGAAACAACATTTTTTATCATATATTAAAGTAACTAGCCCACAAATGCCTTTTTCTGAAATTTGGCAACTAAAAGAAAAGAATTAAACATATATCCTGCCTTTGACGAACAAACCTTCAGTGTAAAAGTACTTCAGTGTAAAAATAGCCCTATTTGATGAGGGGCATTGTTTTTTTTACAGAAGGATTCCACCTAATTTAAGTGAAAGTAATGACAAGATTAAAACATGTCCATTTTGCAATTCCTACTAAACCCAGAGAGGTGATGATCTTCAATACATGGAACTCTTTTAGATAAAAGCTGATAAGGAGCTTGACAGAAGAGGGCTCATCCTGTTATCACATGCTACCACTTCAACACGTGATGCAAAACCGTCACTAAAAGTTTGTCTGTGTGATCTCTGTCTTGAGGTTATGTGCTATTTATAGTCTACTTTTATCTCTTTTAGAAGTCTACTTTTCAATTTTATGCTTATATATACCTCTATTTCTTATTTTATAACATTATAAAGTTTCTATTGACTCCCTACTGTAAGATATTCCTGTTAATGGGGTATTTCCTTCCCGTGTCTATCTCCTACTTTGGCTAATTGTTATTTTCATTCTTCCAGTGAATACCTTGATGACATTAAGTAAAATGCTAAACTTTTCTGTAGGCAATATCTACTGAATTCAGCTAAGACCAAGAAATTAGCATACTTACACTTCATCTTCCTCTCATTGGCTATATGTATCTTTTCTAAAGGTTTTTATTTTTGCTTATTAATTCTCACAATATTTGCCTTTTGCAGTTGTATCTGTTACCATTGTTTAGCCTAAATTTAAATCAATTCAACATATATGAGCAACCTTTTTAACATTCTTCATTTATTGGAATGTATTGGATATGCTATTCTTAGTCGTACCTTCTTTCTCTCAGAACTCTGTAGACATTTTTCCTTTTTTGATTGACAATATTTCTGAGAAAAACTCAAATCAACTGATTTTAACCTTCATAAGTTGCTTACCTTATCCAAATACCTGAAAAAAATCTTTATTTATCCTTGAAATTAAATACCTTAATAAGGACATGTCTTCTTACTGATTTTCCTCAATCCATTTTTCCCAGAATAGGCTTGCATTTCCAGATTCAATTCTTCCATTGTTCAGACAAATTGTCTTACATGTCATCTTTGAACATATTGTCTGTTAGATTTGTTCGGGTTTTTAATTCAGTGTTACTTTGGCCTTGTCTACCACTCTTATCTATTATTTTCTCACTCAATGTCTTAATCTCATTGTCTTTTTCCCTCTGTATTCACTACATTTGCTTTAAAACTTTCTTCTGGGTCATTCAACCAGTTTTTAGCTATGCCTGTTCAGTTTCTTGCTCTTTTACTTCATTTTATTTACTAATTCAGCAATGGCATTAAATTTTTAGTAGCTGATCTGTTTCTTTATTTCAGAAAATCCCTTTTTTTCTCACAACTGCTGTTTTATTATCTCATCTTTAAATTACTGTTTAATAACATGTTTGTATTCAGTAAGTTCTTCCATAGAATAAAACATTCTTAGGAACATTTCTTCCTGGGCGTTCACTTCTGGATAGACTTCTCATTTGTGTTTTGCATTTGATCTTTCAGTGCTTACTTAGTGAGGGGGATAAAGGGGCTGTGCTACAGTATGTTTGCATAGAAGCCAGGCATGATATTTTATCATCTTGTTTTTAAATAGGGAAGACAGCTTGGTTTTAGTGTGGGTAATTTCTTGTGATTCCTTTCCACTTTTCTGATATCTGTGTGTTTTGTCCTGTAACTGATAAGAGAATTGGAGTTCCCAAAGCTGAGAACTTGGATAAGGAAAGAGAATCACCACTGTTAACAGCTCTACTGCTACGCTGGCCTTTGCCTTCTCCTTCTTCGCCTGGCCTAACATCTGTGTCCACAATTCCACCATCCTATCTTACTGCATCTTCAAATGTACTTGGACTTCAGATGTTTCCCAAATACACTATGAGGCCTGAACAACACAGTCAGCCCTGCTAGCTTCATCTCTTCCCCTCCAGAAACTGCTGTGACTCCCCAAGCTGAAAGTGCAAAAAGAACATGAAATATGTTTCCAAGATAGAAACATTCTGCCTGACTCTCAGGGAATCTTTTCCTCATCTCCTACATCCTCAGAAACCCAGTTACGTCTTATGTTTATTTGGCCTATATTTGGCTAAATTTTAAATTTTTTATAATAAAAAATTAAAAACACATTCAAAAATAGAGAAACTAGTACAAATAACTCCATGCACCTATCACCTGACTTTAATAATTACTAATAAACACACTGCTGTTCTTGCTTCATCTACATCCCCACCTACCCACTCACTCCCACATTCAGCCCCGCACCACCCCTCACACAACATGAGGTTATTCCTAGATCTCAGACCATTTCATTTTTCAATCCTTTGTTTATGATCCAGACATTATTCTCCTGTCTAGCCAGTAGGGTCTCCAATATGGTAAACTCAAGTGGCTATCCTCTGTCGAATGAGTCATGGAACTGATTGAAAGGAATTCTGCCTTTTGCTTCCTTTGTGGAACAAGGGCTTCTTACACCCTCCCTGCTGCCTGTTTTCAAGCTGGAAGTTATTGGTGAGGCTCTAGAATTTTGTTCATCTTTTTTTTAATAATGGTTTGGAGAAAAGTGAGTTGGAAACTACATGGAAGTTTGCTAATTCTCAGAAACTCTGATCTTATCCTTTCACAGCCACCAGCCAGTTCCTCCTTTTCCTGCCATTCGTAGGATTGCCAGATAAAATACAGGACATCCATGCAATATTTGGGACATATTTATGCCCTCAAAATTGTCATTTATCTGAAATTCAAATTTAACTGGGCATTCTGTACTTTTATTTGCTAAATCTAGAAACCTTAGTTATTGGGGTGATTTTTCTGGCTTCACTTTGGTGTATTCGCTTTGCAGATGGGTTGATGTATTTATGTATTATTTCAGTGGCTGAGTACTAAAAGGAAGATTTTTGTGGTCAAGTTGTACTCCGCCATCTTAAACTAGAAAGTCTAACATTTCCTTAAACATTAAAATTACTCATTCAATATTTATATATGTTTAATTTCATTCCTTGCTTAATATGTCAAACATACTTAGGACAACCATTTGCATAACTTTTGGGTATTTTTCTCTTTGCTTGCTAGAAATTTAATCAACATTTAGGTATATTAAGCAAATCTAAATAAATAATGTCTCATCTTATAGCCAATGCATCAGCCACATAGTAGATAATTTTTTTAAATTGTGTTTCTATTTTTATTACTTTTGGTCCAAGACATTCTTAAAGTTCTTTACCACCTAAATCTTTCATTTAGCCTAGAAGTCCCGTCTCATAGAATTCTGCAATTTGAGCTCAGAGATTTCTTCCTGTTACAGAGTGAGATCTTGATTAATAACTAATTATGGAAAGAGTAGAGACAACTCTTCTTTGGGCTTGTCTCAGGGTACAAGGACTGCTAAGGCACAAAGCACTCCCTGTGTGGTGGTGTACACTCTGTTGTTCTATGGGCCAGGGCTCAGATACAGACCACATAACCTAGACTGCTCACACACTAGAGATTTAGTACAATGAGGGTGCTCAAAGAATTTCTAAGAGGTACAGGGAACTAAATTTGTATGTACACAGCCAGATACAAGGCAATCAAAAGCAACACAATCAGTTTCACCCATATATAAGACTGCGGCAGAAACCATCTCATTACTCCCACTACCTTCCCTGAGTCCCCCATGAAGCTTCTGCAGACACACCAAAAGCTCCATGGTTGTCTGTTCTAGAGAAGACACTTGCTGACCTCGTCAGTCTTTCTTTTAACTCACACAGGTACATCACCTTAGTTGATTTTAAATGTGGGACCGTAGCAGCATGGGATGCTGGAAAACGTAGTCTGTCAACGCTACTTTGCTAAGTAAAAATTTCCCAAGGTGGAGGACCACCAAAATGAGGAGCACATTCAAACAATCTGGGACAGCCACAAATGGGGGGAGTTTACCACAGTTGCCCATTCAGCATTCATTCCCCTTTCCACATTCCCTATAGACCATCTTCTGTTCAAGTACATACCTCTTCTTTGCCAACCACCTATCTCACGGGGAGCACAACTTATCTTTAGCTCCAACAATAGATCTGGGTTGATCTAGGAAGGTCATAATAATATGATCTCTTTTGCTAGTTATTGATTCAACAATCCAGATTTATTACCCCAAAAAAACCAATACTATTTTCCTGGAACATGTCAGTAGTCTGAGGTGGGCATTTAAATTAAACTGGCTCAATTAGACTGACAAGAAGAATTTTTATTCAATGGGTGGTCACTGGTGTTCTCCCTTTCCTGCTATGTGAACTGGAGAGCCTTACTACCAACAGGCCTCATACAATCCAAAGGAAAGTCACCCTAAGGACAAAACGAGAGGAGAAAGAGTAGAAAGAACCACCACAAGATACAGCCAGAGACCTGGTCAGCCAGCATGTGGAGCTTGCCTTTGAACTTCATGTTATGTATATAAATAACTTTCTGAGTGTTTAAGCTTCCTTTGCCTTATTGTTTCTGTTACATTTAGGCAGAGCATTCTATCTGATATAATTCCTCTTAAATTTCTCCTCAAAATGTGATTTCCACTTGTGCAGTGAGCCACCACTAAGAACCCCACTGGGGTGGGTGTGGTCCAGGAAAGCCCAAGCGTAGGCCACTCACAATCTTAAAAAGCTGGCACACCACCCTCTGCACACCTCACCGCCTCTCACCTCTGGCAGGAGACTTCGCTACATCCACAAAATCCTATAAGCTGCTTCAGCCTCATTGTTCTCTATCTGGGCACAACTGTCCTGCTATCGTCTGGAAGAATGACATCCCTACCTTGGAAAATTCCCTACCTTGGAAAATTCACCTGCAACTTCTGAACTAAAGAGGCCTGCTGACATTCACTCTCCAGTTGATCAGGGATGTCTCACAGCTAGAATGTCCCATTTGTTACAAAATGTAGGTGTCGTTTATGCAAGTACATTTTAATTTCTTGGAACCTTACTATAGTTGCTACTGCTGTTACTACTACTGTTACTAGTGATAATATTAGCCTCTTTAATACAAAGAGCCCAAGCTTACTTTTACAGATGATAAATAAGATGTGAAGATGTAGTCACACAAACGGTGTTGAGAGGGTCTGCTTCAATCATATCAAACCAAAGGCAAATCATTTCTTAAAATATGGGGAAGTTTGTCTTTCCATCCCTGGAGTAGTGATCGTCTACTTGATTTGTCAAGCTTTAGATCCCATTTCTTGCCTCTGCAGACAACCTGGCAGAGTGCCTTCTTGTCTACATGAAGGGTAAAATTCTCAGGAAAATGCTTTCATTTATCCAAGGTGTTAGAGCTGCCCAAAGCTTTACTTTGATCTTTATATTCTACCTAACTCATTAGCTAACCTCCAGCCTTCTTATCATGCCCCTTGGTTCATCAACAGGTAGGCAGTGCCTGAGCTACTTTGAAAGTCATATTCATCAGCCGTTTATGCCTTCCCTGACTGCAGAACTCTGTTTCAGATCACCCACTGAGAAGTCTTGCTATTAGTAATAATTTATTCACTCAGCAAAACTGTTGAACAATTACTCTGTGTCTGGCAGGGTACCAGATACTGGAGTTACAAAATTAAACAAGGCATAGAATCTGCCCAGATAGAGCATACACTCCTGAGAGAGCAAAAGGATAATTTAAAAGGCAATTACAAGACAAGGTCAAAAGTATCCGGCCTTGCCTAAGAGAAAGAATAACTTTCTGTTGCTTTTAAAAGAAAGACAACACTGCTTAAACCAACATAAAACCTCACATACTCAGCCCCAACCCTTACCTCTCCAGCTTCACTCCATACCCCAGCCAGACCGCCTCCATTTCTCCATTTCAATCTTGGATGGGCCCCACATTAGTGTCACCGTCCCTCAACCACAAACACTTTGCACATAGGCCTGAAACCCTCTCTGTCTAGTCAACCTCTGTCCTTCCTTCAGAGCTCACCAAAGGGATGCTTCCTTAAAGAAGACTTTCTTGGCTTCTATTTCATAATTTTAGTTGAGAAAAGTTTTTTTGAGTGATTAAGTTTTCTGTTTCCTCCACTAAACCATAAGCTCCAGGGATTACATTTTTACCTTTTGTTTTGTTTTGCTTATTCTCTGTATTTAACCCAGTTTCCTTGCACAAAGTAGACAACTGATAAATATATATTGAATAAATAAGATAAAAAACTAATGGAAGATAGTTGATATCAAGTTGAAATCTGGAGGACACTAGGATATAGAACAGCAACAAGAGGGAATGGGCATTCCTTCATTGCTGCATTGGCCTCTTTTTCTTTGCTGACTTTCTCTCTTTAGCTGAGCAGAATTTAAAGAGGCAGCTTTCTTCAACCCAAATGTATAGAAGCCATTTGGGAAAGAAATGTTGAAGTTATACTGTCAGACCTGACCGATACATGCTGACCAACAGCTGCAAAGTTTGGAAGGAAGAGGAGATGAATCTTTGTTAATGTGTAGCATTTCCCCTCTGTGCTGGTTGAAAGTCAGAACATTCTGATCATGCTGGTTTGCATTTTATAAAGTAAAACACTATCAGCTGCTTCTTAAAGTTTTTATCTCCAGTCTCTTTGGGATCATAATTTTGCTCACAGACTGCATCAGTGATGAATTTTGTGTGGCACATCCTAGAATTGCAGTTTATGGACCAAGAAAGTATGTTACTAAAGGCTCAGAGAAAAACTTGTACAGAATATCTCATTCTTCAGTCAGCTCATCTTTCTGCCAGTTACAGAAAAGTGAATGTTCCCTTCCTGTGAAAACGCCTCCTACAAGCACTAAGACATCCCACTTTTGACATGTAACTTGGTACAGAGCCACCTCTCCACAACCACATTTTCTCCCCAAGGACCACAGAAGAACTAATAATCCAACTGTCACAATTGTGAGAAAGGATGAATTGATGTTGTAGGCCACAAAAGATTTCGAGGTGGTTTTGTTATACAGAAATAGATGACTGATGCAAATGTTTGATTGTTTGCTTGCTTGCTTTTCAAATCTTATTACATTTGTAACTGTTATTGTGTGGGAGTCTACATCTGTTTGTAGGTCTCTAAGAACTTGTTTTATGAATCTGGGTGCTCCTGTATTGGGAGCATATATATTTAAGATAGACCTTCTTGTTGCATTAATCCCTTTACCATTATATAATGCACTACTTTGTCTTTTTTTAATCCTTAGTGGTTTAAAGTCTGTTTTTTCAGAGACTAGGATTGCAACCCCTGCTATTTTTTTTCTTTCCATTTGCTTGGTAAATATTCCTCCATCCTTTATTTTGAGCGTATGTGTGTCTTTGCACGTGAGATGGGTCCTGAATACGGCACACTGATGGATCTTGACTCTTTATCCAATTTGCCAATATGTATCTTTTAATTGGGGCATTTAGCCCATTTACATTTAAGGTTAATATTGTTATGTGTGAATTTGATTCTGTCATCATGACACTAGCTGGTTATTGTGCATGTTAACTGATGCAGTTTCTTCATAGTGTTGTTGGTCTTTCTATTTTTGTGTGTTTTTGCAGTGGTTGGTACCAGTTTTTCCTTTCCATATTTACTGTTTCCTTCAGGAGCTCTTGTAAGGCAGGCCTGGTAGTGACAAAATCTCTCCACATTTGCTTGTCTGTAAAGGATTTGATTTCTCCTTCACTTATGAAACTTACTTGGCTGGATATGAAATTCTTTTATTTAAGAATGTTGAATATTGGCCCCCACTCTCTTCTGGGTTGTAGCGTTTCTGCAGAGAGATCTGCTGTGAGTATGATGGGCTTCCCTTTTTGAGTAACCTGATCTTTCTCTTTGGCTTCCTTTAACATTTTTTCCTTCATTTCAACCTTGGTGAATCTGATGATTATGTGTCTTGGGGTTGCTCTTCTTGAGGAGTATCTTAGTGGTGTTCTTTGTATTTCCCGAATTTGTATGTTGGCCTTCCTTGCTAGGTTGGGAAGGTTCTCCTAGATAATATCCTGAAGTATGTTTTCCAACTTGTTTTCATTCTCTTTGTCACTTTCAGGTACACCAATCAATTGTAGGTTTGGTCTTTTCACATATTCCCATATTTCTTGGAGGCTTTGTTTGTTCCTTTTCATTCTTTTTTCTCTGATCTTGTCTTCATACTTTATTTCATTAAGTTGATCTTCAATCTCTGATATCCTTTCTTCCACTTATTGATTCAGCTGTTGATAACTGTGTATGCTTCACAAAGTTCTCATGCTGTGTTTTTCAGCTCCATCAGGTCATTTATGTTCTTCTCTAAACTGATTATTCTAGTTAGCAATTCCTGTAACCCTTTATCAAGGCTCTTAGCATCCTTGCATTGGGTTAGAACATGTGCCTTTAGCTTGGAGGAGTTTGTTACTACCCACCTTCTGAAGCCTACTTCTGTCAATTCAATCAAACTCATTCTCCATCCTGTATTGCTCCCTCCCTGGAATTGTGATCCTTTCGAGAAGAGGTGTTCTGGTTTTTGGAATTTACAGCCTTTTTGTGCTGGTTTTTCCTCATCTTCATGGATTTGTCTACCTTTGATCTTTGATGCTGATGATCTTTGGATGGTTTTTTTGCATGGGCATCCTTCTTGTTGATGTTGATGTTATTGCTTTCTGTTTGTTAGTTTTTCTTCTAACAGTCAGGACCCTCTGCTGCAGGTCTGCTGGAGTTTATTGGAGGTCCACTCCAGATCCTGTTTGCCTGGGTATCCTCAGTGGACACTGCAGAACAGCAAGGATTGCTGCCTACTCCTTCCTTTTGAAGATTCATCCCAGAGGGTCACCCACCAGATGCCAGCCAGAGCTCTCCTGTATGAGGTGTCTCCCAGTCAGGAATCACAGAAGTCAAGGACCCACTTGAGGAGGCAGGCTGTCCCTGAGCAGAGCTTGAGTACTATGCTGGGAGATCTGCTGCTCTCTTCAGACCTAAACGTTCCTACGTTTAAGTCTGCTGAAGCTACACCCATAGCTGCCCCTTCCCCCAGGTGCTCTGTCCCAGGGAGATGGGAGTTTTACCTATAAGCCCCTGACTGGGGTTGCTGCCTTTCTTTCAGAGATGTTTTGCCCAGAGAGGAGGAATCTAGAGAAACAGTCTGGCTACAGTGACTTTGCAGCTGCTGCAGTGGGCTCCATTCAGTACAAATTTCCTGGTGCCTTTGTTTACACTTTGAGGGGAAAACTGCCTCAGTAATGGCAGACGCCCTCCCTCCACCAAACTCCAGCCTCCCAGGTTGACTTCAGGCTGCTGTGCTAGCAGTAAGAATTTCAAGCCAGTGGATCTTAGCTTGCTGGACTTTGTTGGTGTGGGACCTGCTGTGCAAGACCATTTGGCTCCCGAGCTTCAGCCCCCTTTCCAGGGGAGTGAATGGTTCTGTCTCACTGGGGTTCCGGGTGCCAGTGAGGTACAGAAAAAAACTCCTGCAGCCAGTTCAGTGTCTGCCCAAATGGCCACCCAGTTTTGTGCTTGAAACCCTGGGCCTTGATGGGGTAGGCTCCCAAGGGAATCTCCTGGTCTGCTGATTGCAAAAACCATGGAAAAAGCATAGTGTCTGTGCCAGATAGCACCATCCCTCAAGGCACAGTCCCTCAGGGCTTCCCTTGGCTAGGGGAGGGAGTTTCCCCACTTCTTGCACTTCCCAGGTAAGGTGATACCCCACCTTGCTTCTGCTTGCCCTCGTGGGCTATACCCACTGTATAACAAGTCCCAGTGAGATGAACTGGGTACCTCAGTTGGAAATGCAGAAATCACCCAGCGTTGGTCTCACTGGGAGCTGCAGACCGGAGCTGGTCTTATTCAGCCATCTTCCTGAATGCCAACAGAGTTCATTTATTACTTCCAGATCCCAGTGAGAAGAGGGCTGCATGCCTCACAGGGCCAACATGAAGTGGGGATCCATTTGGGACATGACACACTATCAGTGGTAGCAGGAGACAACAAGGTGGGAGAAGAAGTAGATTGATGATTACCAGAGGCTGGGAGGGGTAGTGGGGAGTCTCATTTAGAATTTCTAGTTAAACTCCCTGTTGCAGAACTTGGTGTCCCTCTACAAAACCTCCACTGATTGTCCAACCTCTAAACTCCCTCAAGGACAAAGAACGTCTACTGCCTTTCAGAGCAGTTGAGTGAAGGTGCATCTTCACACAGCTCAATATTAGATCTGCCTTTACATTAAGTTGAAACCCCTTTTTTTATAAGCTTCTTCCTGGCAGAATAAGTGTCATGCATCTTCAATATATGAGCCAATTATATTAATGAAGACAGCCAATATGTCCACTAAATGTTTTGTGCCCCAAGCCATTATTTCAACTTAATTTTGCATGACATGCTTGAGTCCCTTCAGCCTGCTTGTTGCTTCTCTCAGGATCCCTTTTAAAATGTGACAACCATAATGGAATACAATAAGCTAGAAATAACCAAGTAGAAACAACTAACACATACAAATGTAACTTCAGATTGCAATGACTTTTTTTTTTACTGGAATTTCGGTTCTGGGGTACATGTGTAGATCATGCAGGATTGTTGCATAGGTACATACATGGCAAGACGGTTTGCTGCCTTCATCCCCTCATCACCTATATCTGGTATTTATCCCCTTATTATCCCTCCTCACCCTCCCCATCCCCACTGTCCCTCCCCTATCCCTGACTACTAACCACAGTGTGTGATGCTCCCCTTCCTGTGCCCACGTGTTCTAATTGTTCAACACCTGCCTATGAGTGATAACATATCGTGTTTGGTTTTCTGTTCTTGTGTCAGTTTGCTGAGAATGATGGTTTCCAGATTCATCTATGTCCCTACAAACTCATCATTTCTTGTGGCTGTGTACTATTCCACAGTGTATATGTGCCACATTTTCTTTATCCAGTCTATCATTGATGGACATTTGGGTTAGTTCTAGGTCTTTGCTATTGTAAACAGTGCCGCAATGAACATATGTGTGTATGTGTCTTTATAATAGAACAATTTATAATTCTTTGGGTATATACCCAGTAATGGAATTGCTGGGTCAAGTGGAATTTCTGTTTCTAGGTCCTTGAGGAATCGCCACACTGTCTTCCACAATGGTTGAAATAATTTACACTCCCACCAACAGTGTAAAAGTGTTCCTGTTTCTCCACATCCTCTCCAGCATCTGTTGTCTCCAGATTGTTTAATGATCGCCATTCTAACTGGCATGAGATGGTATCTCAATGTAGTTTTGATTTGCATTTCTCTAATGACCAGTGATAATGAGTATTTTTTCATATGTTTGTTGGCCTCATCAATGTCTCCTTTTGTAAAGTGTCTGTTCATATCCTTCACCCACTTTTGAATGGGCTTGTTTTTTTCTTGTAAATCTGTTTTAGTTCTTTGTAGATTCTGGATATTAGCCCTTTGTCAGATGGGTAGATTGTAGAAAATTTTTCCCATTCTGTTGGTTGCTGATTCACTTTAATGATTGTTTCCTTTGTTGTACAGAAGCTCTGGAGTTTAATTAGGTCCCATTTGTCTATTTTGGCTTTTGCAGCCATTGCTTTTGATGTTTTAACCATGAAGTCCTTGCCTGTGCCTATGTCCTGAATGGTTTTGCCTAGGTTTTCTTCTAGGGTTTTTATGGTGTTAGGTCTTATGTTTAGATCTTTAATCCATCTGGAGTTAATTTTAGTATAAGGTGTCAGGAAGGAGTCCAGTTTCTGCTTTCTGCACATGGCCAGCCAGTTTTCCCAACACCATTTATTGAACAGGGAATCCTTTCCCTATTTGTTTAAGTAGCCAGATTACACTGTTGGTTCATCCTGGAAGGCTAAGTAATCTTCCTTGCTTGTGACGTATGCTGCTGTTTAAGCTCTTCTATCCTTGTGTAGTTAGCTATTACTTCTAAATCTAGGACTTTACAAATAACATGTTAAATAGCTTGTTATTTCAATCAAGTCATTCTCCAAACTTATTGAAATCCCTTTTGAATGCCATTCTCCAATAATCTACCCATTCTCCCTCCATATCATCTGCAAACTTAATCATCATGAAACATTATCAACAAAGTCCTTTTAAAATGCTGAATTAGGCCAGGATGTGATGGTTTACACTTGTAATCACAGCACTATGGGAGGCTGAGACAGGAGGATTGCTTGGGGCCATCAGTTCAAGACTAGTCTTGGCAACATAGCCAGACCCTGTCTCTGCCAAAAATACAAAAATCAGCTAAGCTGGGTGGCACATGTGCCTAGAGTTGCAGCTACTCAGAAGGCTGAGGCTGAAGAATTGCTTCAGCCTAGGACTTAAGAGGCTGCAGTGAGCACCACTGTACTCCAGCCTGGGTGACAGAGCAAGGCACTGCCTCTTTAACAAAAAAAAAAAAAAAAAAAAAAAAAAAAAAGCTGAATTACCAAGAGATAATATGGGGGAAAATTTTTAAAGTGGGAAGTTTCACTGTTATTTTTATTATTTCTTAAAAGTATATTTTCCACCTCAAACAACGTAAATGTGCCTTTTTTTTCAGGTTCTTAGTGTTCTTACAAGTCTATATCATGAAATTTTCAGTTAGTTGAGGCCAGGCACAGTGGCCCATGCCTGTAATCTTAACACTTTGGGAGACTAAGGTGGGAGGATCACTTGGGCTAGATAGTGCGAGACCAGCATGGGCAACACAGTGAGATGAGAAAGAGAGAAAGAGAGAGAGACTGAGAGAGAGAGAGAGAGAGAGAGAGAGAGAGAGAGAAAGAGAGAATAGGAGAATGGAGATGCCAGGTTCCTTAAAATAACCAGCTCTGGGAGGCAAAGAAAGGGAGGATTCTCAGGAGAACTAATGGAGTAAGAATTCACTTATTACTATGAGGATGGTACCCAGCCCCCTTATCTAAACACCTCCAATTAAGCCCCACCTCCAACATTGTGGATCGAATTTCAACATGAAGTTAGAAGGGTCACATATCTAAACTATAGCAATTAGTAAGATCAGTCCAGAGACTGTATACATGGTCAAAAATCGGCATCTCACCTCTGCTGATAATGTAAGCAAACTCATTGCCTTTGGAGCATATAATAGGTTAAAAATTACTGTAAGTTACAAGACATGCACCAAACTCATTGCCTTTGGAGCATATCATTGGTTAAAAATTACTGTAAGTTCCAAGACATGCTGTGCATATAAGAATAATAATGTTCAATATAATGCCTTGTAATCACTCTTGTCCTGGTGTCTGATATCATACTAATTTTCAGATGCTCACTTGTGCCCCTGGGCATTCAGAAATATTTTGTTTATAAATATGTCAAGTATTCCCTTCTGTTGTTTTGATCATGTACAGCTGTTAAGTTAGGGCTAGTTTCAGAAAATGGCACTACAGGGTGAAAAGGACTGTATTCAGACTTTATCAACCATCTGGAGTGGTGAGCTGCTTTGAAGTCCTACTATCTCTCTGATTTGATATCTACAAAGTAGGAAAGTGCCTGATAAAATACATTGACATAGATATATTGACAGGTGCTCATATCTACAGAAACTTTTGTGCTTACTGAAAAAGCTCAGTCTCTGTGGCAGCAGCCATATTTATAGAATTATCAAGTGCACCTCTTTTAGTCTATTCAACAAGGATTTACAGAACTATTTTGCTCACTTAATTTTAGGTCACAGCTACTGTTAATAGAATCTTCTTCACTGCACCTCATTCTTTATTTCATATCACCTAGGAAACTTCTTTAGGAAGGTCCTGGGTACACAATCTAGAGTCTTCCTCAAGAAGAATGATGCTATCTGTTCATCCAAAGATTCTGATTTCACCTAACAGGAATGAAGTGCCTATAGTGTAGTACTTTTGACTTAAGCAATAATATTCACCCCCTCATTCTTGAGAGTACCCCATTAGAGGAACGAAATAAGAATTATAATGATACATCAGTGAATGGTTTCATTCCTTTTCCTTAATAATAAAAATCTATTCACAGAAATCATCTCTTCTATTAAGAATTTCAATTAATTTCATACATGTCAATGGTATCATTAAAGTTAAAATTCAATTATAAAATAACTTTTATATGTAATTTTAGTAAATTAAAGATGTCAATAATATGCCTTAATTTATCCCTGGCCCTGATGTTTCACAATATAATCTTATTTGCAAGACATTTCCATATGTTTTGAGCACTGTGCATTAGTAATATAGATTTTTACAGACATGATACATATATAATCACCTAGAATGATGTATAATTTGGGACGCTTTCTATTTCATATAATATAAAACCCAACTCACTTGCTTAAATAAAAAGGAAAATCAACTTTCAACTTCATATAATATAAATCCCAACTCACTTGCTTAAATAAAAAGGAAGATCAACTTTCAACTTCATATAATATAAATTCCAACTCAACTACCTTAAATAAAAAGGAAAATCAATTGTCTCACATAACAAGTCCTAGGTTGGACAGCTATAGAATTGGTTGATGCAAGTGATGTCATAAAACACACAGGTTCTTCTCATCTATCTACTTGACAATTTTGCTTGTCAGCCATGTCTCTGCTCTCTGCTCATGATCACAAGATGACTGCTACTATTCTAGTCATCAAGTTCACACAGGACAGTATCTAGCAGACAAAGATCTATTCCTTCCTATTAACCTTTCACGTGTCATTGGCCAGAACCAAGCCAAATGCCCTACCCTAATACAGCCACTGACAAGGAGAATGAAACTATCAAGATGAGCTTAAACTGTTCCATATTTATCCTTGGATAATGTGGTGGAGGCTGTCTTGGAACACAAAATCAGGACCTCCCAGCAAGTAATAGGTCTCACTAAATCAGTAAAGCTCTTCAGTGATGAAGTTGCCCAAGATTCTATCCTCTGTTGCCTTCTATTTTCACCCTCCTCAGACTGCATGATTTTATGTATTTTCCTCCTAATAACCAGTGACTCTCTAATTTATATCGCTAGCCCACAATTATAGTCCTAGCCTTAGACTCAAAATTCAAAGTACAACTACTGCAGACTCTGCAAACTCAACGTATACCTAGAACTAGTTATCTTTTCTCCTACATGTGGCCTGCATCCAGTATTTTTGATACAACTAATAAATTACACAACCAGTCTGCCAAGCTAGATAATTCAATATCATTCCTAATTTATCTCTCTTCCAATGCTTATACATTCGCTTTATTTCCAAATTGCTGATTTCATTTCCTAAATGTCCCTTAAATAAGGTATCTTCTGCATAACCTCCAATTTGTTCTGTATGATTCAAGTTTCTCCCTATTCATTTCTACCTTTGTTGTCACTAGAATGATATTCAAACCAAGGGGAAAAGTCAATGACCTCCTTTCTGTAAAATTGCAACTGCCTACAGGGGAAAACGGGGCATCATCTTAAGGCCCTTTACAATCTATCCCCATTAGTGTAAGCTCCTCTTCCAATCCTCCCATGAAAAATCCTCTAAACTCCTGGAGGCTGAACTTTTTACCATTCTCTGGATTTGCCAAGCCTTTTATGAGGCTTGCTTTTACATGATATAGTTTTTATAATCTTTAATTCTCTCCCCCAGTTTCACTTGGGAAATTCTTGATCCTTCTTTAATACTAAATATTACCTTCTCCAAACAAATGATTGAAAAGTAAATGAAGAAGTATTTAACTCCAAAAATAATTTTTAAAAATACGCAATAAAACAATATTGGCTCAAAAATACTATTGTAAGTAAAAGAAGCAGGCACATAAGACTATATACGATATGATTCCATTTATAAGAAATTTTAGAAATGACAAAATTACAGTGACAGAAAAGAGACCAATAGTTGCCTGGGACCAGGAACAGAGGGCAGGCTGTCTACAAAAGGACACAAAGAAACTTCTGGGAGTAACAGAAGTGTTTTAAGTCTGTGTTGGTTGTTCTATGACTGTATACATTTTCACTGTACATTTTCTAACCCGTACAAATAAAGTGGGTGAGCTTTTTATATGAAAATAAGACTTTAATAAAGATACTGAAAGTACTTCTGCACCCAAACTTTAAAGAAACACTTTAAAAATAATATTGAACTAAAAATTTTGCCTATTAAATTGGCAGAGCTTGAAATTTATACTACCCAATGTTGGTAAGAATTTATTAAAATGTGTATTCTCCCACATAACTGGGTGGGAGTGGGTCAACATAGTGGATGCTCAACTCAAATACATGAATAACTTATTAGAAGGCACTTGCTTGAGGTCCACTAAAGATCCTCCAAAGTGATCACAGAGCATGTGATTTTTTTTATAAGGGCCATTTTTATAAGTGGCCATTGTATTGTGTTGTTATGAGATTTTAGAGGCTTTGCATTGATCACTTGGACAGAGAGCAAATTTAATATGGTCTTTGGGCTCTTTATTTTTAGCAGTAGGTATTTAATGATTCTAATACCTGTATTTGGTGGCTCTGAGCAAAATCTGTCTGCAAATAGGATGTAAAGAACAGTGTCTGTATTGCAACTTCAGTTGGATTGCCATTATCATCCTTGGGATCTAACAGGATTTTAATTCCAATCCAGCCAAACTGTCCCACAGGCATCCAACTTGAGTGCCTCCAGCTGTTGTTTTGCAACTGAATATTTCTCTCTAAATGTTAAAAGGAGAAAGAGTGCTCCCCAAACTCTATTATAGAGTTCCATGTAAATGACTTACCTGGTGACCGTAACTCAGGGCTTAAATTATCTCAAGTCTCACTGGACCAAAAAACAAAAATATTTTTATTACAAGTTTGTGTATCATGCTTCTCAATTCTAAAGAGTTTTTTGAGGTCTTGGGCTATGTCTATTCCTTTATGTGTAGCCCCAAGTATCTAATAAAATGTTTTGAACTTTGCAAGAATTCAGTAAATGCTTGTTATTATCTGATTGGCTGGTAATCTTTAAATTTGAGGAACATCTAAGGTAATTATAGGCCACATTTGTATAGTACTTTACCTTACCTAGCACTTTCACATAAATATGTTAAATACAAACAGAAAGATATGAGAATATACAACAACATTTCAGAGAAAATCAGAGAGATAACGATGCAATGTTGTATACATTTGGGTTACTTCTTAAGATTTATACATCTTCATATGAGAAAAAAAAAGTGAAAATAAAAATTATAAATTCCAAGAGTTCCAAAAAAGAGAAAAATGTAATTTCCTTCCCATCTATACAGAAGGCATGGTATATCAAATTACAAAAGACTGTGAAAATTACACCTGTGTGTTTCCTCAACACAAAATAAAATTAAAAGGCCCTACACGGCAAAAAGATAAAATAAATTTCATCATTCTGTCCAAACTCAAATTCATCACATTATGAATGAAACTCCTGAATCTCCCTGATGAGCTTTCTCTGCTCAGCTTCCCTCATCCAGTGATGTCACCTCCACCTGGGCACCCACACCAGGAGCCATGGGGGCCTACGAAATAGCAGCTATGTGCATTATTGGCATATCAGACAAGTGAGCAATTTTAAGATGCTGAAACATATACAAAGCATTAATTTGATTAAGGTAGCTTACAATATGTGAATTAAGAGATGGACAATAGACTGGATTGAAACAGATTTAAAGGAAACCACCTTCTTTTATACAATCTTTGACATTCCTCCCTTGCCAATGAATCATGTGGTGAAATGTCTTTTGGCAAACCAATTTCTGAGTAATTAATTTCAATGAACTCACTTTCAGCTAATTAACCTAGAGATATACACCCACTCTGAGCATCTGAAGCTGAATCCACCCAATCCACTTTTAGGTGTGTAAAGTGTCAGATTCTTTACACACCTAAAAAAGGTTCATTAACTTGACACTATATGAAGACAGCAAAGGGGTACTTTGAAGATGTCTAAGCGCATACTATGGAAGAATGCAATACAGTAATGTATTAAAGAGTTAACTTAGCACATTTACACATATAACAAACCACACAACAGGAATTTGTACAACTTTTAGCCAGATACCTGAGGAAAGTGTTCCTGCTTCATTCTTATCCAGAGTTTCACTTCCTTTACCATTTGAATTCTGCATTTCCCACTGATACTCTTGTTTCTTTGGGCTACAATTTGATTTGCAATGCACTTCTTTATATATAGATATTTCAGCAATTATTATGAATAAGAATTCATATAAGAATTCTTGTCTTTATAAGAATTTATATATAAACATTGTCTCTGAACCTGCATCTATTCAAATTCGACATTTTAAGTTCAGAGTGGTTCTCTAGTCCCGTATTTTCTGCTGCAGGGATCTATAAAACATCTGCTGCACCTCCTGATAGTTCAAGATGCTGCCTCTGGGTGTACTGAGCTGGACTCAGATTTCCTATTTTGTGGGTTCTCTGGTCTCTGTTTTGCTTCAGTGCAAAAGTCGTAGAATTCTGGGTTGTTGAAAGGAAAGTGTAGCTTCTTGGCTGGGTTCACTCCAGACTCTACATTATTACTCTAGCCAACACTGCGCATGCCTAGAACACCCCCAGGGGTCATAGATCATAGAGACCCTATGCTTAGGTTGCTATGCAGCTGAGGCCTTTCTTTGTGTGATAGTATGAAGCTTTGTAGGCTTACTTCAAATGGAATTTAACTCTTCCCACCTGGAGCTATAACGCAGGTTGTATTAGGTAGTAAAAAGAGTGTGACTGCATTTGAAGAAGAAAAGAAAATACATAAATAATTTGCCTTATATAGTTTTACTCAAAAAGCAGGATGATTGCAAATGTTCTCTTCAGTGGCAGCATCTGCAATGTTATAAGTCCAAACAGCATTGTATTGATAATGCACTTGGGATTATTTATCTGGAAAAGCATTGCATGAAAACCAGAGCCCATCTTAAAGTAATGTTTCATCATAAGTTAGGTGCTTTGTTACAAGAACACTAGAAATAAGAATGGTTGAGAAAATGTTAAAGATAACAGTAGATACTTCTCAAAGATACCTCTCAACAGCACCAGCACCTCAGAAAAAAAAATCCCAACAGCCAGGCACTTGGAATGTCTGTAATATTCCCACAGGCATAGTTGGGTGAGATGATTCTTTGTTCTCTCAATATTTGAATGTAAGGATTGTATCATGAAGGCCCCATGCTGTGTATCATTCCTAACTGCCAGACACACTCTGAAGCACCCCACCTTTCAACAAGAAGCCCTGTTTACAAGGAACCCTGTGGAAGGCCCTATGCATCCTAAGGCACTGTTCTAGTGAGAACCACCTAGAAATCCCAATTTTTTAGAAAGAAAGAATAAGATTTTTCAAAGGTGAGTGCATAACATTGTGAACCATGCAGACCTTCGATAGAAACTAATCTCAAACACCCTGGAATATTAATGCATTTTTAATGAAGCTGAAAGCAATGATGCTGATACAGTGGTATAAGCTCCACATGTGCACACTAATCCTAAATACACTTTTGGCTTTGTTTGGGAAGCAATTTCCACTTTCAAACTTTGGGAAATGTATCTGGACCCAAGGAGATATTTGCATTTAAATTACAGTACATGCTTTTCATATCAAGTACACTAGGGGGAAAAAAAGACAATTCTGATCAGATGACCAAAATAAAATTGACACAATATTATTTATACAGTTTGCTTTCAAGACGCATGGAGCAAAAGAAAAACAAAAGTTGCCAAGGCAGAATGTTTACTTTAACCACTGTTAAAGAAAAAATTATTCAGTGATACTTCTTGAAGTATGGTAAGGGAGACTTTATTCAGGACCAGCATGATAGGTTCAGGGATCACTACAATGGGGTCTTGCAGCTGGGAAGAGAGATTGGACTCAACTCAGAATGCAGTATGTACAAGTGAGAATTTATGGCTAAGGAATAGCATGAGGGTTGGTGGATGGAAAATTACTACGAAGAAACATCAGGGGTTAAGGAAATTCTGGCTAAACTGGCCTAGCAAGATTCTTGCTGAAGACCAGTCCAGGGTGATTGGAACCGGGGGATGATCACCTGGGCGTTGGTGGAGGATGAAGAACCCAATTAGATGTCTAGAGGGGAGGGGCGTGTTTTTTACCAAACTGACTTAGCAGGGTTCTTTGCTAAAAGTAGATTTTACCAGAAGCACACAGATAGGTCTAGGAGAAGGTTCAGAAGCCCAACTAAAGTTTGGCCCAGGAAAGAATCTTTGTCACCATGTAGAGAGAATGTGCCGTGGAAATAGGATGCACTTTTAACCCCTTTCCAGAACTTGATCACATGTTAACAAAAGACTCCCATGAAATGAGTAAGCAGGGCTGACTACACTCTTTTGAAAAACAAAGTTTTCCCTCCTCACTTCATGCCATTCCAGGGGAAAGAGCTCCAGAGCACAACCTAGGTTCCCCCCTCCACACCCACCCACTTTAAAAGTAGCCCCTGCCTACCTCTGAAACATATCTCCACCATCATTCCATGACAAGCTTGTTCTCAGGCCTTGCACTTGCTGTACCCTCTGCCAGGAACCCCCCATCAAATTTGCAAATTTTACAAAACCATGTCATTCAGCCTCTGATGAAATTTTAGCTCCTCAGAAAGGCCTCAGAGAGGCCTTTCTCAGCCACCCTGAGACTTTCTCAGGTCTCCCCACATGACCCCACTATCATAATCTGCCCTCACCCTGCTTCACTGTCAATTCACAACCCTATGCACTACCTGCCATTATGTTATTTTTTTGGTAACTTGTTCATTTCCTGTCTCTCCCTAAAATGCAACTCCACAAAGCAGAGACTTGATTTTTTTTTTAACACTGTGTACCCTACACCTTTCATCCTCCTTAACTGACATGGGAAGAAGGGAGGAAGAAAGGATGAATGCAAAGAGGGATTGGATGAAAAGTGAGTGAAAAGATAAGGAGAGATGGAAAAATATGTTTCTATTCTAGTGGCTACTTCCCCATAAATACACTCTCTCTCCCATCTTCAAAAAAATAAAATCACCAACTTCTCTGAACTCTGAAATTCCCTCAATATATGCCCCTGTTTCCTTCCTTCCATGCCCTGGCTCTCTAAGTAACAGCCCCTACTCACACAAAACCTATTAACTCTTTTCTCCTATACTTTTCTATTTTAATAATTTGTCTAGAAAAGTAACAAATGCTAACTATAACAATTTAGCCTACATCTTCCTGAGGTTCTTGTTTTGTGTATATAAATAGAAATATACAGAGTTGGTTTTCTTTAAGGAGGAACAGGCCATGTTTATTATACTCTAATTTTTGTTTTTCATTTCACATTGTGTTAAGGATATCTTCTGAGACCAAATACATGTATTTTCCTCTTTTTTTAATAGTTGCATAATATTCCATAGCATGAATGTACTATATTTTATTCAACCCTCTTGATTGACATTCATGCCAATTCCAGATTTTCACTATTATAACCATATTGCAATAAACCCAGTGGTACATATGTCTTCACATACTCACACTTTTATTTATGTTGCACAGATTCCCTATTCAGCCTTAAAGCTGCTCAGTAAATTTTTTGCCCACTCTCCCGACTCCAATCACACTGCTATGGCAGATGTCCTATTCAAAACCCTGCCACTAATCCCTTCTTCCCATGGAGTTCTGATAGAAAAAGCACATGCATAGCAGTGATAGTCAAATGAGAACCAGAACTGACTATTTTAATCATTGAATAAGCACTCAATACCTGGCTTCTCTGACAAAAACCAAGTTAGTGAATTCAGCTTACGCTAGGAGGCCTAAAAGAGACTGTAACATAATGATCTGAGGTTTTACCCTAGCTTCAAGCTAAGAAGTTTGTCTGCTACAGCTTCATGGATTCTGCAGAAGATACAAGACTCTTGTGTCCACAAATTTATTATTTCACCACATACCAAACAGTATGAGCTTCATAGTTCCCCTTGTCCACAGGTCCCGTGGGGCAACATAATCAGCCAGGTGGATGCTACTCACACAGTGGGTTGTGTTGCAGCTGAGGAAACTCAAGCTTAGAGGACCCCAATCAATCTTTCGTAACAACTGCAAGCAAACCTGCCCAAACTTTGCCCCAGAGGAAGACATCTTTATTACACCAAACAACGAGTAAACATTTGCTCTGCTCCAGAGGGAGGCAGTATCTGTTCTAAGGCTTTCCAAAATACAAAATCCTTGAAATACAGTCAGTGCTCTTCTCACAAAATGTTCAAACAAATGAGAGACCCATGTAGAATGGTCTCCCAGCAGAGGCTGCCTACTCTCTTCCTCCAAATCCAAGATGGCCACTTTAGGGTGGGACAAAAGCTGACCTGATTTATAAAGGATCAAGGATAAAGAAATCAAAACAAAAAGATTGGAGAATAGCTGAATCTACTTCTAGAATACAGATTCTGATCAGATGTCCTTACTGCACTAGAAGAAGCAGTGACAAGAAGAAAAGTCTATCACCGAGATTCAGGAAGCATAACCCTAATCATGCCCGCAGTGAACTAAATGGTGGCTCCCCAAAAGTTATATCTACTTCCTAATGTAGGAACTGCTGAATGTTACCTTATTTGGAGAACAAGTTTTTGCAGATGTTATTAAGCTAAGTTGTAGCCTCCAGAATTGGGAAGAGTACATTTCTGTTGTTTTAAGCCACCCAGTTTTGATCACTTGTTTATGTCAGCCACAGGTAACTATCACAAACATCCAACATATTTCTGAACCAACAATGTGACTATCTTTGCTCCCATAGCCTGGGCTTCTAGTATCCAGTGAAGATGGCAAGACTGTCTTGACAGTTGCAAATCTTCCATCCCCTGAATACCACACACACTTTCAGTGGCTGCATTGCCTTTAATTGCGTTCTGCCAATTCTCTTAATTCCCTCTTGTGTCCCTTTTTCTTCAGTTGTGCTCAAAGTCAGTTCAGGCACACCTAGCTGACTTTTAAACTTTGAGAAAAAAAACTCAAATACTTCAAGAATTTTTAAACCAGCTGTTGGGCATTTTTTTTCTTGATTTGTGTAGAAATATTATCGTTTGCTGGGTTACAATGCCTTCTTTCCATTATTCTCTGTAATTTTTGCTTTCTGGCCAAGGAGTTGTTGTTTTTTTCTTAATGTCTGCCTCCAGATTCTGCCTTTTTCAATTACTTATAGAAAGTGAGATGAGATGAATGGGTTCCATATCTGCCACAACAAATCCTGCCAATCTTCCGCTTCCCTGAACAGGCTAAATCCCACATGGAAGTAAACCATCCATCAGTCTCATTCCTAATCCATGTCTGAACTCAGTGTTTTGGAATGCTGTCTGACTCCCATTAAATACTTATCATTGCATCTTTTTACAAGAGTCCTATCACCATAAATTTTCCAATCATTTTCCCCTATGGCATAAGAGAATCCTGCCTCTCTACCTGTACTAATCACAACACTTTAACACTCCCTTATTAATGACTGAAGTCATCTATGCTGACTTTCCCAGGCTTCCAATATCAAATATTCCAAATCTTGCATAACCTCTAGAGGCTGTTCCAGTTATCAAGGGCAAGCTCCCCCACTTTTTCTGATTATTGACTCCCTCCCTATAGCTTTCAAGAGTTTCTTTCAATAGTTTCTTGTACCTGGTCCTTCTCAGGGGGAGTACTCTTAGTTTATTCTCTAGAATCTTGCATCCCTCTAGTTAAATTTCATTGGGCTCTAGTCCAGACTCACTGATATAAAGACAATAAGAACTCCCTGCTTAGTTCTAAAGTTAAGAACATTTTTATATGCATACATGTTCTTTTTCATTTCATCTGTGACTAGCTTGACCTCTAATGTCACAATCCTTCTCATGAGATGGTCCTTCTCTTCTTCATTGTTTTACAATCAATGTACCTTTCTTCTGTTATCTTCCACTTTTTCTTGATGCAAGACCTAAAGCCATTTCTTTATAAGTGCACCATTATCTCCACTGTCTCTGAATAAATTTGACTCCTGTAGACAATATTTTCAGCACAGATCTTTCAAATTTCCATCTCAACTCTATGGTTTGTAAAATTTTTTGAGATTTTTTTCTCAACAAGAGAAAAAAATTCTTTCACAACACAAGAATATGATATTTTTTCTCCCCATTTCTCTCTCTCTTCATTAATAAAATTCCAATAACTCTCAATGATTAAATCCATTGTCTGAGTCCCTGAAATCTGCAACCCAGATAGTATTCCAGTTTAGAGCCAATATGAGGTGAGAGTGTGAGGTGACTCCAGAAGCCTTTAGACAGATCAGAATCCAAGTTCATTTTTGGCGGGCGATTCATTTAAACTACAATAAAAAGGAACAATTTGGGAAAGGCAATCAGTGCTGCCTACCCATGCCTTACTACCTATGCCTATGCCTAAAACTATTTCACATAAGATGTTTGCTCAGACACAAGGAATTCAGCTGTTTTGCAGTTAAAGGCATGATGTTGCCATCCTAACTGAGAAAAAGGATAAAGTACCATATTAACTTTGGTATCAAATTCTATTTCCAAATGCCTTCAGAAAAGAGGAAAAAACAAGAGAAAAGAATAGGCTAGTGCACTACTTGTACAGTCCTTCTTCCAAGTAATCGACAATATCTACAATGTCAAGGACCTCAGCTGTGTCAAGAGCCCTGATCTCATCCACCCTTTGATCCCAAAGGCTCTTTCTTCTGCTTATGTCTAAATTGGCTCCATCCACTCTGGACACCAGTTAATTGGATTAATTGGCAAACTTTCCCATTTTACCTCCCAAACCCAAGAGTGAAGTTTTACCTAAACAAAGCAACAAATTATTTAAAAATATGTAATTGTAAATTTTAAAAATGCTATTAAAGTAAGGAGTAGAGAGTTGTGCTGCAGAATAAAGGAAGAGGCTCAGACAAAGCCTCAGGAGGAAAGAGTTAAACTGTGAATAGAGGACAGGATAAATCTATAAACTGGATCCATGTTTATCTCCTCTCTCCATTTATATCTGCACAATATTAAACATCACATTTTAAAAATATCTTGAAATAGACTGTTTTGCCAGTTGGCTTGATTTTTTTCTTCTTGGTCATTCAAATTTTGTAGAATTACAAATGCAATTTAGAATTAAATTCACTTCACATGTAAATTTTGTAGGTTTATAATTATTAATTACACAGTCCTTGAATTCAAAAACTATCTTAAAAGCCCCAAACTCAATTGCTGTTAGTTGAAAGACATGTGCTCAACTATCTTGCTAGGCATTCTTTAAGTCGATGTTAATACATGAAAGCATTATTCTCCTGTGAAATATGAGCAAAGGTTGAAGTTCAACATTACTTAAATGATTGAAGATATTTATTAAATATGCATTAGCAAAATCAATGCTAGAAATTCTGTGTTCTTTGTTATCCAAAAAAACACCCAGATTCACAAACATGTAAAAATAATATAGTTGGCTGGAAGGATTATGAAATTTAAAAACCCAAACAATATATTGATTAAAAAAAAAAAGACAGGTTCTGGCCCTCTGGCACTCAGGCTGGAGTGCAGTGTTGTGATATTGGCTTACTGCAGCCTCTGCCTCCTGGGCTCAAGAGATTCTTCTACCTCAGTCCCGAGTAGCTGGGACTGCAGGTATGCACCATGCATAGCTAATTTTGGGGGTTTTTGGTTTTTGTTTTTGTTTTTGGTAATGACAATGACAGAGTTTCACCATATTGCCCAGGCAGGTCTTGAGTTCCTGGGCTCAAGCAATCCTCCCTCCTCAGCCTCCCAAAGTGTTGGGATTATAGGCATGAGCTACCATGCCTGGCCAACATATTTCTTTAAGTTGAAAACAACAACAACAACTCTTTGCATGTTAAAGCTTTTCCTGAAGAAAAGTTGTATTAGTCACCGTTTTCAAGAGAAATAGAACCAACAGAATATTTAGAGATATGTAGAAAGAGATATATTATGAGGGATTGGCTCACACAATTGTAGAGACTGAGAAGTCCCATGATGTGCTGTCTGCAAGCTGGAGGCTCAAAAAAGCAGATAATGTAGTTCCAATTTGAGCCTGAAGGCCTGAGAAGCAGGGGAGCTAATGGTGGAAGTTCCAGTTAGATCCTAAAGGCCCTAGAATCAAGAGTGCCAACATCTGAGGGAAGAAGATCTATGTTCCAGCTCAAGCAAAGAGCAAATTAGCTCTTTCTCAACCTTTTTGTTCTATTCGAACAAAAAGGGATTGGATGATGCCCTCTGCATTGATGAGGATGGTCTTCTTTTTTCAATCTACCAGCTCAAATGCTAATCTCTTTCAGAAACCTCCTTACAGAACCACCCAAGAATAACATTTTACCAGCTATCCCTTAGCCCAGTCAAGTCGTAACACAAAATAAACCATCACAGAGGTCAGTGGATACTTATTATATAAAAGATTTATTAAAAAGAAAGATGTGGCTAGGTTCTGTGAAAAGGGGTATAAAATAAATTTTCTGTATTTGCGAATAAGAACATTGCTCAAGAAATTCACAAGGTTGGCCGTTGGAGCTTAGCAACTTAGTCTTTTTGACCCTATAAGTATACTCAATACCAATTAAACAGTCCATTTCCATCAGTTAGTTAATTCCAACAACAGAATAAATTACTGGTCAAAATGATTTTTTTAACTGTATGCCCTTTGTTTAGAGGTGGAGTGGGAACAAAATAAAATAGACGAAAAGAAGAAAATATATGTTCACGAATGTTGATAGTAGCTTTATTTATAATAGCCAAAAATTGGAAAAAACGCAAATGTTTATCAATAGGTGACTGAATAAACAAATGATGGCATATCCATGCTATGAAAGAGGAATGATCTATTGATACAAGCAATGACATAAAGTAATCTCATAATAATTATGCTGAGTGAAAGAACATGGACCCATAAAAGTACATACCATATGATTCCATTTTTATAAGATCTAGAGAATATAAACGAATCTATAGTGATAGAAGACAGAAAATACATCAGTGGTTGCCTGGAAGGTAGGAGTGATGTGTTGAAGGTGCAAGGACAGGAGAGGGTAGAAAAGAGTGATGACAAAAGGGCATGAGGAATCTTTGGAGGGTAATGGATAGGTTGATACCTTTACTGTGATGATAGTTTAGTTGGTGTGCACATATGTTATAACTCATCAAATTGCACATTTGAAATATGTGTAGCTTATTGTACTTCAATCATTTTTCAATAAAGTTGTAAAACAAGAAAAATTTTAAAGTAATATTCTAAGAAAAATTTGTGAGCAATAAATCACATTGGGATGGAGAGTGAAGTCAGAGGGATTGGCTGGGAGGCTATTTTAAGAATTTAGACAGGTTTTCTAGGATAAAGCTAAAGTACTGGTAAGAGGAAGTTTAGTTAACGATGAAGATACCTACAAGAAAAAGTAAAAATCCTGAATTGCATATTTTTTCAAAACATCAATTTTGTTCTTCAAAGTATTCACATTTTAGTTTAAGAAAATACTTTCATCCAAGATGTTGCTTGCTAATGTATACTGAGAACCTGTTTAATGAAAAGATAAGGCAAATGTGCAATTTTTATATTAGCCATTTACTTTTCATTTGTACATGGTTTACTTTCAAGGAGGAGGTAAGGGGAAGGTATGCCAATTTATTGGTGTGAAATGTAGGTATATAAACTTTTGAGGTAATTGACATTTTCTTAATATTTAAAGAACTCATCACTTTTAATATTATTAGATCATACCATTTTAGATAACAGTTTGCCTTATCTTTTTAAAAATTATCCCAAATTCCAAATTAGTAACTTCTTAAATATTTATATGTCACATACAGATTTGGTAATGTGATTCATGCAAGTCAAATAAATATACTACAAGCTTGGGCTTGGTGGCTCATACCTCAGCACTTTGGGAGGCCCAGGCAAGCTGATCGCTTGAGTGCAGGAGTTTAAGACTGGCCTGGGCAACAGGCAAAACCCTTTCTCTACAAAAATACAAAACTTAGCCCAGCATGGTGGCATGTACCTGTAGTCCCAGCTACTCAGGAAACAGGTGGGAGGATCGCTTCATCCTGGGAAGCGGAAGTTGCAGTGAGCTGAGATAGCATCACTTCATTCCAACCTGGGTGACAGAGGGAGAATCTGTCTCTAAATAAATAGAGACGACCAAGTGTGGTGGCTCATGCCTGTAATCCCAGCATGTTGGGGGGCTAAGATGGGAGGATCATTTGAGGTCAGGAGTTCCAGAACAGCCTAGCCAACATTGTGAAATCCTGTCTCTACTGTATAATTATAAAATAATAATAATAATAATAAAATGAGCTGGGCATTGTTACACACACCTGTAATCCTGGCTACTTTAGAGGCTGAGGCACAAGAATCACTTCAACCCAGGAGGCAGAGGTTGCAGTGAGCTGAGGTCACGTCACTGCACTCCAGCTTGGGTGACAGAATGAGAACCTGTCTCATAAATAAATAAATACAAGAATATTTTCTAGAGTTTAATACTCTATGGTTTTACAGCCTAAAATAGTGTACACTATATTCATTGGCATAATATTTTGGGACAAATTAAATATTCCTACAAGTCAATTGAAAGCTGTTTCTTGAGAAGGAAGGAACACCTCTGTGAATATTGTTTTGCAGAGATTGATTCGTCCAGGTAAGGATGAACACTTCTCAGTGGAATGTACTCTATCTGATCATTTGGTTTACAAAATAAATGGATATTCTTCAATATGCACTGTCTTAGTCCTTTTTCTGTGCTAAAACAGGATACTACAGACTAAGTAATTTATAGTAAACATAAGTGTATTTGGCTCACAATTCTAGAGGATGGTAAGTTTAAGAGTGTGGCACCAGCATCTGGTAAGGGCCTTCATGCTGTGTCATCCCATGGCAGAATGTAGAAAGGCAAGAAGTAGTGCATGAGACAGAAAGGAGGCCAAATTCATCCCTTTTATGAGGAACCCACTCCCTCGATAACTAACCTGCCTGGAGATAATGGCATAAATCCATTCATGAGGGCAGAGCTCTCATGATCTAATCACCTCAGATGGTCCCACCTCTTAACACTATTGCACTGGAGAATTAAGTTTCCAAAAATAAACTTTAGGAGACACATTCAAACCACAGCAGGCACCTAGAAACACCAGTGCTACAAAATTACCCCAGAAAAATTAACCTTTACTGTTTAATATCCAGCTCCTGTTACAAGCCAGTGCTATTCAGGAAAAAGAATCTAAGGGATTTTCTATCCATTTCTCTACAACTATCTTCATTACCACTTACATTACTGTTGAGCTCTATACATGGGAGTCTCTAAATTTGTTCCCTACAAGAAACATTTTTAATCAATTACATTCTAATCCTATGTTCTCAATTTTTGTCTGGGTAATACAATAAATGGCTATGTGAAAGAAGTTTCTGAATTTGTTCCAATGCTATTATAAAAGCTTTATGTTGTTCATTGTATTTTAGAAATATTATCTTCACTTTCCCTGTAAAGGATCTATTCCTTTTAAATTTTACTATCAGGAAGAAGTTTGTGTCTAAAAAAAATAATGTAATCTTTCCTGGTATTCTTTCCAATTTGTCTGATAGATCTCCCCGGGTTTCTTAAACTTTCTCGTACCTCAGGTCTCACCTGGATATGAGCCACCTGGCTGGCCCTTTGAATATTCTAGACCATTCACTTCTCAAAATACCCTCCAAGTACAGCTCTAAATCCCCTTTTCTCTTCCTTCCACTTTTTTCTTCTTCTATTACTCTGTGCTAGTTACCCCAGAAAGTAGCCAGCACCAACAAAAGAGGAAAAATACTCAAAATGCATATTTAAAATTAAAAATAAAGAAAGACCATGCTGGATCAAGCTATCTCTGTTGGGTAGCTTTGTAAAAAGAGTCACAGTTTATTCATAATCAGCATTCAGGTAAAAATCTCAAAGCAAATATTTGCATGTTATAGTGCTACTACTTATCAGGAACAGGTAGCCTATTTCTTTTGAATTGGAATCTATTATTATGTTTCCCAAAAAGTTGTCCCACTCAGAAAACTGCAACAGAAAACTGGAAAGAAAAAAAAAAAGAAGGAGTAAACATTTGACTGAATATTTTAACAATATTGACTCTGCTTTGGTCAGTAGAAATAAATTAATAGGTGGGTCTCCTACTAACCTTTATTCTGTTTGTATTTATGTATTTATTTATTTATTATACTTTAAGTTCTAGGGTACACGTGCAGATCGTGCAGGTTTGTTACATATGTATACACGTGCCATAGTGGTGGTTTGCTGCAACCATCCCAAAATCTGCTGCTTCTTACCACCCACTAAACAGATATTGAATTACTTTTTTAGATCTCAGTTGGAAAGAATATTAACTACCCTGTCCAGAAGGCCCAATGTCTCTGCCCAACCCTGTTTGTCCCACGTCAGAGCACCCATGCCTCAGAAGGGAATTGAGACTGGGGAACTCTTTGGCTCACTCTGAAGGCTAGTGTGTCCTAGGAATCTTGTCATATTTAAAACAGGCCCTCACAATTAAAGGGGTGGCCCTGAGAAAAGGGCACCACAGTGCTTCAGCCCTGTGATCTCATGATGGTTAGAAAACTTGATATAGCTGCCAAAAACTCCACTTGCTGAAAGCACAATGACGAAAGGAGCAGTACCACCTCCTGTGATCTGTAGCTCCAAGGGATCAGCTGAAGGAGCATCTTCCATAGACCTGGGGGAACTAGAGAGGTAAGTAACAGCCTCAGCAGTCCAGGAAGGGACGAAAGCCATCCTCTGTCTCTCACATCAACTTAGATCTCAAAACCTGTTAAATGTGTACCATATCATCTATTCAAGCCTCTGTCCTAAAACACTCACTTGCATGCACACTCACATACACATGTACATCATTTCATTTTTGGATGAAAGGACTATAGAGAAAGACAAGATAGTGGAGCAGAATGGACTCTGAACTTAGAAAAAGAAACTTGGATTATTGTCCTGGTTCTGCCATTAATAAGCCATTGATGCTCCATGATCTCCACTGTCCTCTTTCACACAACAAAGGACTTAGGTGAAATGAATCATCTTCAAAATATTTTGAGGGCTAATATTCCAGAAGCAGTATATGATTACCCTGCCATGAAAGAAGAGACAGGGAGAAGAAAAAGGTGCAGAGAGTAGGACTAGGCATCTGTCTGCATGACCTGAACCCCTGATTTACCTCTGGCTTCAGCTGCCTGCTCAATCAAAGCTAGTGCCCATTCAAAATCAGCAAGTGCCCTTGGGGTTGGTCTTCATGAGGGATATCTTTGTGGTGTTCTCTGTATTTCCTCAATTTGAAGGTTGGTCTGCCTTGCTAGTTTGGGAAAGTTCTCCTGGATAATATCCTGAAGAGTGTTTTCCAACTTGGTTTCATTCTCCCTATCACATTCAGGTACACGAATTAAATGTAGATTTGGTCTTTCCACATAAACCCATATTTCTTGGAGGCTTTGTTCATTCTTTTTCACTCTTTTTTCTCTAATCTTGCCTTCTGATTTTATTTCATTGAGTTGATCTTCAATCTCTGATATACTTCTTCTGCTTTATCGATTTGGCTATTGAAACTTGTGAATGCTTTGTGAAGTTCTAATGCTGTGTTTTTCAGCTCCATCAAGTCATTTATGTTCTCCTCTAAGCTGGTTACTCTAGTCCCATTCCTTCTGAAACTATTCCAAACAATACAAAAAGAAGGAATCCTCCCTAACTCATTTTATGAGACCGTTATCATCCTGACTCCAAAACCTGGCAGAGACACAACTAAAAAAGAAAATTTCAGCTCAACAGCCATGATGAACATTGATGCAAAAATATTCAGTAAAATACTGGCAAATCGAATCCAACAGCATATCAAAAGCTTATCCATCATGATCAAGTTGACTTCATCCCGGGGATGCAAGGCTGGTTCAATGTATACAAATCTATAAACATAATCCATCACATAAACAGAACCAAAGACAAAAACCACCTGATTATCTCAATAGATGCAGAGAAGGCCTTCGACAAAATTCAACACCTCTTTATGCTAAAAACTCTCAATAAACTAGGTTTCAATGGAACGTATCTCAAAATAATAAAAGCTATTTATGACAAACCCACAGCCAATAACATAGTGAATGGGCAAAAACTGGAAGCATTCCCTTTGAAAACTGGCACTAGACAAGGGTGCCCTCTCTCACTGCTCCTATTCAATATAGTATTGGAAGTTCTGGCCAGAGCAATCAGACAGGAAAAAAAAATATTGTGGGGAAATAGGGGAGGGACAGTGGGGGGTGGAGAGTTGGGGGGAGATAGCATGGGGAGAAATGCCAGATATAGGTAAAGGGGAGGAAGGCAACAAATCACACTGCCACGTGTGTACATATGCAACAATATTGCATGTTCTTCACA
>PVKP010005471.1:0-89335 GCA_004027715.1 Plecturocebus donacophilus | reverse complement strand
AGGGGAGGGGATGAAAGAAATTAAATAGGACACACAAAAAATAGAAAGACAGTCCATGCTCATGGACCGTAAGAATACTGTTAAAATGGCTATACTACCCAAAGCAATTCACAGATTGAATACAATTCCTATAAAAGTACAATTTCTTCACAGAAGTAGAAAAAAGAAAATGCTAACATTTATGTGAAACTAGAAAAAATTCCAAATAGCCAAAGCAATCCTGAGCAAAAAGAACAAAGCTAGAGGTATCATATGATCTAATTTCAAAGTATATTACAAAGCTATAGCAACCAAATCAGCATGCTGCTGGCATAAAAACAGACACACAGACCACTGCCAGAATAGAGAACCCAATATAAATCCACACATTTACAGCTAATTCACTTGTGACAAAGGCTCCAAGAACAGACATTGCGGGAAGGACTGTCTCTTCAATAAATGGTGCTGGAAAAAATAAGTATCCATATGCAGAAGAATGAAACTAGACCTATATCTCTTACCATGTACCAAATACAAAAATTAAATCAAAAGGGATTAAGGACATATCTAAGGCCTGAAACTATGAAAGTACCAGAAGAAAACATCTGGAAATTGCTTCAAGACATCAATCTGGGCAAAGATTTTCTTTCATGTGTAAAAGACCTCAAAAGCACAGGTAACCAAAGCAAAAATAGAGAAGTAGGATTACATCAAGCTAAAAAGCTTCTGAAGAGCAAAGGAAATAACAAAGAGGCAACCCATGGAATGGGAGAAAATAATTGTAAACTATTCATCTGACAAGAGATTAATAACCAGAATAAACAGAGTTTAAACAACTCAATAGCAAGTGTGTGCACCTGTGCGCGCACACACACCCACACCCACCCTCACATACACATACATATACAAATATTCTGATTTTAAAATGGGTGAAAGACCTGAATAGACATTCCTTGAAAGAAGGCATACAAATAGCCAGCAGGTACATAGGGGAAAAAATGTTCAACATCACTAAATCAAAACCACAATGAGATGTTATCTCACTCCAGGAAAAATGGCTATTGAAAAAAAAAAAAAAAACAACCAGAATAATGGATGCTGGCCAAGAAGTAGAGAAAAGGAAATCCTTGTATATTGTTGGTAGGAATTTAAATCAGTACAGCCACTGTGGAAAACAGTAGAGAGATTTTTCCAAAAACTTAAAGTAGAACTACTATATGATCACTACTAAATATTTATACAAAGAGAAAGAAATCAGTATATCAAAAGAGTATCTACACTCGCCTGTTTATTGTGGCACTATTAATAATTACAAAGATATAGAATCAATCTAAATGTCTATCAGTGGATGAATAGATGCAGAAAATGTGGTGTATATATGCAGTGGAATACTATTTGGTCATAAAAAAAATAAAATGTCATTTGCAACAACATGGGTGGAACTGGGGGGACATTCTGTTAAGTGAAATAAGCCAGGCACAGAAAGACAAATGTCACATGTTCTCACTCATATGTGGAAGCTAAAAAAGACAGGATCTCATGAAAATAGAGAGTAAATTCATGGTTACCAGAGGCCAAGAAGAGTAGAAAGAGATGAAAAAGAAAGGAATTAAAGGTTTTTAATATTATATAAATAAAAGAAAAAGAAAAAAAGCAAGAAAGAAAACTAATGATTTTCAGAATTCCTCCCTCCAGTCTTGGAAAGAATGAGCAGAAACGACTCCAGTCATATATTATAGGAAATCCTTAGAAGAGATCTCTGATGTCCTCTAAGAATTAATGCTCCTGTTATGGTAAGTAGCCGATCCATCACAGTAGCAGGTGTACTGGGGGATAAACCAATCGTCTAGTGAATATTGATACATTCTGACAACAATGAACTTATGCGGTTGTAACATACTCTCAATTCTGACAAGTTCTCCTCCCATCCCTTCTGGGTAGTTAAAATAATTACATGATAGAACCACTAAAGAAAAAAACTGTTTCTCTACTCACAGCACTTCTGACACCAAATGTGTGGGTTTTCCACACTAAGAAATTCTCCAGTTGTCTGTGGACACAAAATGGTGTCCTACAATGTAATTCAATTCTGACATTAAAACCATCTTAGCACAGACCCCAGACATTAAGAGCTCAGTCCCTTAAGACTGCTCCCCACCTTAAGATGTCAGTCAGGTAGTTGATTCACAGGTCACCCATGCTCCTGTCTGACTTGGTTGTGAATCAGGTGTTCCCACATCCCATTGTTAGGTTCAATAATTTGCTATAATGGTTGACAGAACTCACAGAAACATTTTGCTTACATTTACCAGTTTATTATAAAGGGTATTATAAAGCATACAAATGAGCAGCTAGATGAAAAGGTCTATCGGGCAAGGTCCAGAGGGATCCTGAGTGCATGACTTTCTATCCCCTTGGAATGCAGGGGTGAGCACCTCAACATCTGCGTGCCCACCAACCCAGAGGCTCTCTTAACCTTGTTGTTTAGGGCTTTTGTGGAGGATCTATTACTTAGGCATGATTGATTAAATTATTGGCCATCGGTGATTAACTCGATCTCCCAGGAGGCTGTAGGGTGGGACTGAAAGTTCTAGCCCTCCATTACACGGTAGCTGAGCCTGGCAACCAGCACCCATCCTGAAGCTACCTAGGGGCCCATCCAGAGCCACCTGACTCATGTAATCTCAGGTATTGGTGAAAGTGGTTTATTATGAATAACGTAATAAAGTCCACTTGAGGACTTGGTTGCCAAACACTCCTACACACATACTTCGTCCATGCTTACAATTAAGGAGCAACAGATTTAGCAACGATGCAATGCAAAATACTGCCACCAAATATGCCCCTTATAGAAGACATCTATCTGTAAAAGGGAGATAAATTGTTGACTACGACTGCCTCCAGGGGCAAATCCAAGAGCTCTGAAAGGTCTATTCCTCCTCTACATCTTTCTCAATTCCATCTGGACAGTCTGTCAGCTATGCACTATTTTGTAAACTTTGCTCACTGTAAATAAAATATGTAAGGCAACAGGAAAGCAGGGAAAGTTAGAATATATAAATATATACATGAAACAGTAAGAAAACATGAGTAAGAACAATAGTATTTATCTCTGAAATGGTGACAAAGTTATAGTATTTTAAATTTTCTTTCTCTTCTATCTATTCCATGTTCCCAATCTAATCAGCCAGTACCTCAGTTGGTCAGGGTTCTTTATGTGGTGGGATTATCCAAATTGTACTCACAGAATATACAAGTCCTTGGTAATCTTGCCTGTAGAGGGTTAGTGTAGTTTTATCTTTATCATTGAATAAGGAAGAACTAGCAGACATCACTGAGAATTCCCTGGTTCCATGAAGAATTCTCCCTGTCTGTCTTTACTGTACAAAAGCAACCCTATTTTCCATTGATAATAAGGATTCATCACCTCAGTTAACATGGAGTTCTTATTTTTGCCTGTTTTCCAGAGGCAAGAGGAATGCTAGATGGTAAGATAACAATCTCAACCTCCATCATTGTTACATTTATTGGCAGAAACATTTTTCTCTTGGTTACTAACACACTTAAACCAGGAGATTCCAAAGACACAGAAAACAAAGGTTATTGGAGTAATTTGGTTATAGAGCAATCTTGAGCTTCTACCTCCTTAAGAAGATTTATTATAAGTCAGCTGTTTACAACCAGGAAGTGGGCCCTCACCAGAACTGGATCATGCTGGCACCATGATCTTAGACTTCCAGCCCCCAGACTGTGAGAAATAAATTTGTTCTTGATAAGCCACCCAGTTTCTAATATTTTGTTCTAGCTGCTGGAGCCAAGAGTTATGATAGTGGGATGCACCACTCTCACTTCCACATCTTAGTTTCATAAACCCTGTGTTCTGGCTATGAAGGAAACAGCACCAGGTATTTGTCACTGATTCACATCAAACCTACATCTTAAACAGCACATGGGCTGCACAAGCAGCTGTCTCCCAGCCAGAGCTGTAACTGAGTATTCAATGGACTGCTCCACTTTGTTATTAGTCCAGCTGCTTCTGGATGGTGTGGTACACTAACGCCAGTGAACCCCATGGCATGGGCACATTGGCTCATGTATTTTGCTTTGAAATAAATTCTTTGCTCCATAAACTCTGGCTCCAGCTCAGATCTTATAAAAAGGTAATCATATTTCATTCTTCAACTGAGTAGTATCCACTGGGATCTCACCTCCATACAGCCCTTCTTTACCCTTTCCCAGACAGGTTAGGGGACAAAGGACACGATTCTTAAGCTTCCTCAGAATCACACAGCAATCCCAAGCAAGACATTGCATTCCACCAACTTTGGTTCTAAGAGGCCAAAGTTATAGCAATCTCTCATTCATTCATTCATTCTTTTTCTCACTCTCCTCCTTTTAACCCTTTTTTTCTCATGTTTTTTATTCTTCCTCTCTCTTTTCTTCTTTTTCTCCTAATTCTTTCTTCTTCTTCACCTTGCACTCTTCATTTTTTGTAGTTTTAACCTCTATTTCCTTATCCAAATGGAATGAAGCCCAATCCCTAAGTTTCCCAAAGCAGCCTTTTTCCTGGTTGACTTTCAGGCATACTATGTCACAGAAAACCTTAGCATATGCAAGAAAAATAACCGTGAAAATATTACATTAAATTATTATTCCTCCTAGCATAAAAAAATCAACCTTTGTCATTTGTCTTTAAGAGTTCAAGCTTTGATCTCTCACTGCAAAGATGTATATATTTAAGTATCAGGGGAAGTGTTTCCAAATTCCCCCATTTGTAAGTTTTCTCAGTTTCAGCCTCTATCTTAGATAATTTATCTTTCAAAATAAAAATCTTCTTTCAGTGCCATAGCCTTATTAGATAGTTGCATTTTAGCCAAGCACTTGGTAGGCTTATTTGTCTGCATACCTCTGTATTTGCTTTATTGTGTTAGATTTAAGTGTATATTTTCAAGAAAAGATTGAAGTGTTACATTTTAACCCCTTTGTATATTTTCTTATATCAATTGTGATTATTATTGTTTTACTCTTATTTAACTTCTATTGACAACTCATACTTTATGACTTTAGGCTTTAGAATTAGATTTATGATAAAAGTAATCATATCTATAGTCTGACATGTTTCAAACACTTTCAAACATTAAGCTGAGGCTTAAATGTTTTCTATGGACTGTCAAAGATCTGCTTTTACTAATAACATGGTTTCACTGAAAAAAAGAATGGCTTTAAATGTCAGTGAAGATTTTTTGAGTCACAAATGGAAATGCACAAAGGAAAAGCAATTTATTGCAAATAGTATGTGATGAGAAATGATCCAAAATGGAAGAAAATTTTCTGAGAATAAAAAAGTGTTTTGAACACACACACACACACACACACACACACACTTTTCTCTAAGGTAATAGTTCTTAATATCTTTAGGGTCTTGGACTCCTTTGATAATCTAAAGCTACAGACTTTCTTCCTAAAATTAAACATACTGACATACAGGGTCCATGGACCCCAAGTAAGAACCCATCTCTAAGGAATAATATTAGACAATTAATCCAAGTCAAAATGCCCTCTGACTCCCTGTGTGTCCACAGCCCAAAGTTTTACTTATTGAAAATTAGCATTTTTTCCTGAAGTAGAAGTAATGGCAATATCCCCTAGCATTTGAACTTCTTTCTTTCTCTGCTGTATTGTAATGGATAGAATAAGTAAATGAATGAATGTATGGAAGCCCAATTCACCATTGGTGGTGAGACTGGGTTGCAGGATACTGGGGAGGCTCAGCTCCCCAGTAGGATGTGTCCTTCCAGGCCCTTTGTCCTTCACTAACCCAAGAATGGGGGAGAGGACCCCGCCAGTAGCAGTGAGTTAGTTTTAAGTGAATATCAGACCCCAAAGAGTTTTGCAGAAAGTGATTTATTTAGGCAGATAGAGAAAAAGGAGAAAGAAAAGCAGCTCCCAGGATGTCATAGAACGGGTTCCAGAAATGGAGTCTGCATGGATGTGGGGGAAGGGAACTTTTAACCTGGGAGGTATTCCTGCTCCATTCAAGTTTTCTGTCCTATGAAAGGAGTTCCTTTAAACTTCTGCTGGAGTGACTGTTCTTTGATTTCTGACCTTTGATATGTTGTTTTGGCCCACAGTCCTCCCATAGCTTCTCACAGGCTTTTCTAAACAAAGGGAGCTCACCTGGGCAGTCTATCTTCCTGCAAAAGTTAAACAAAGACCTCTAAGCTCCCGGATGGAGACTTGGAGGAAGACAGGTTGGGCATGTCGCTGGAAGTTCTTGCCTTTGAAACCACGCCCTCTCGTGGACCCGGGAAGAGAATGTCCCTTAGTGGGACTATATCAAATACCTTGGGGGCTTGATTTGGAGAAAGCCATTCTGGGCAGAAGGGACAGCCTGAGCCGAAAGAAGAGGGCTGAAGTACCATGCAGTCTGTGGCAAATTACAAGTGTGAAGGGGCAGTGCAAGAGACTAGACCCTTCCATAGGTGGCCAGGCAGGGTGATGTATGTAATGACGACCCTATTCTGTAAATAAAGGGTTTTGAACAGTGGAGTAACCGGACAGCTTCGACTGTTAGAGGTCACCTCGGTCCTCCCAGAGGCAGAAACACCATTAGGAGGTGGCTGCAGAAGTCCAAGACAAAGGTGATGAGAGACCGAAATGAGGCAGTGAGGGCTGATGTAGCAAAAAGAGGAGGGGGAAAAAAACTTTGGAAAACATTAGGATATAAAAAAACAAATAGAAGGGGGTGGGGAGGTTGGGGAGGGATAACGTGGGAAGAAATGCTAGATATAGGTGACAGGGTGATGGAGGCAGCAAACCACATTCCCGTGTGTGTACCTATCCAACAATCCTGCATGATCTGCACATGTACCCCAGAACCTAAAGTACAATTACAAAAACCAGCAAAACAAAAACTCTAATAGAAATGAAAGAGGCAATATGTCACCCTTGCTAGAAGTATTTACATTTCACACATGATTTAAATTGTAGATAAACAGCTTAAATATCCCAGGACCACCCCCCACTGAGGGTCCTGAGTGGTTTTGTTGTACTGTAAAAACAGCACCATTTCACAGTAGTGTGAGGGGAGTACATCCTTTTCTTCCACTAAGGAATTACAGCTTGGGTGGACATCTAAGGCTAAAGCTTGGAAGCAGAAATATTTGGGGAATGGGATAAAGGGGATTGCAAAGAGGTTTTTATACCAATAAACTTCCTTATACTCTAAATCTCACACACACACACACACACACACACACACACACACACAAGTTGAGCCCCAGAAACAGAGTGGCTAGAGAAAGTCTTGTGAGTGGTCAAAGAATCCTATTTGTACTGGTCACATACCATCTGCTTGGACAGGATTCTTGCACTACATGAAATAGACATACTCTGGCACTGAGTGCCTGAAGTATGTTTTCTTTGATTTTCAAAATACATCTCTTTATATTGAAAAAACTACTTTTCTAAGTGCTTACACTAGTAAAATCACAGCTTATGATTCATATGCCTGATGCAGCTTCACTGAAGTTTGACTCTATTTATAGCTGATATATTTTGGGGGCAGTTTCTAATTCTTGGTGAATTCTCACTTCCCATCTTCTTCAGGTCACTGGCAAATAAAATAAAGAACCAAAAAGAAAAAGGAAGGAAAAAGACTGTGCAAATAAAAGTAATCTAAACTGGTGTTAAATTTTGATGGTTATATCAGGGTCATTCCTCACCTGCCTTTTTTTCTCATCAAGCCCAGAATAGGTAATGTTAAGGAGTGGCTACAGACAGGGTTTTTGCTCCCCGCCACCCCTAATAATCTCTATTAGTGCTTCTCTCAAGTAATTCATATACAAGAACAACGTAAAAATACAAGCAAAATCATGTTGTTGTTGTTGTTGTTGTTTTGCAAACCCAATTACAAGTCTCCCAGGTCCCCACCTCTGACTAGCTTCTATTCCTTAGCCCCTTCTACCAGGTTGCACCATATTAAATAACCCTTTTTACATATCAAACACAGTTGACTGTCCTCAATTTCACATGGTTCAAGTTAATATGTAGAAATTCTGGATTCACTGTTGCACAAAATGTGTCCCATCCTCAGATCATAGGGAAGAAAAACATTCTAAGCCATTCATTCTGCCTGTGCCCCCTGTTATACACCTCTGAGTTCTCAAATTTTTTCTACTCTGCTTGAAGATTTTCCCTCCTATAAAGTTTGTGTTGGCTTGAGTGAGAAATAACAAGGAATTCTCAAAGAGTTAGGGGCTTTCTTGGAAAAGACCAAAGAAAAGCCACCTGCAGTCTATTTTTTATCAGAATTAGTAGAGGGGTGTGGGCTCCTCCCAGGACCCCCTACCAAAAGCCACTGTGGTCTTGCTTTGCTGAAGACACAGCACCATCACCTGTGAGTGTGAGAAGAGAATGCATTTTTCTCATACTAGACCTTGGGTTGATATCTAAGACACTGTTCTGATCCCTGAAGAAAGATCCCTCCCTCCTGCATAAGGGAGAGGCGGGGAAGAATATGGATTTTACAAAATGTGGCCAGCAAGAGAAAACTAAAGAGTACAAACTCTGGAGACACTGCTGGAAAAATTCATGTCTGTATTTAATAACCGATAGCTTATGCTGGCTATCATCACAAGCACTGTATGCCTGCAGACTGTGATACAATCAAGCTTTCATTTATATTTATGTGGCCAGGAGGACTTTGTATTTGATGATTTTAAAAGATGCATGGACTCTGCGCTGTTTGATTCTGATGTATTGGCCTATTATCTATAAGAGGCCATTGGCTAAATCATACTATTCACATGAGGGTCCATGACGAAAATTTATCAGAATGATTAGAGAAATATTCAGATTTAGTTTTTCCTCAACAGTAAAATTTGAAGACTATAAGCACATTGTGCTTCCAAACGACCATCAGAACTAGATTTAAGAGGACCTCATTCTACAAAGAATGCATTATTAAAATAGTTTGTTATGCTGCATTAAAAGAAAAGCAGCTTGACAACTGACAGAGCAGGAAAGATTGGATCCACAGGATTGCAGCCGATAAGACTATTGTCTTGGGGAGTCAAATTCAGTAAGCCTGGAGGAAGCCTCTAACAGTGAAGGAAACTGGCATTTCTAGGTGGCCTGTCACCAGCAGAGTCATCTAAGGTTTTATTTTGTTTCAATAATAAAATGCTTATTTAGCTTCTGTCACTGCTAACTCAATCTAGACAGGTCACCTCAGTTTCTAAGCCCTTTCATTTATTCAGTATCTATGGGTGAGTGTCCCAGTGTGATAGTTATTGTGATAGGTATGGATTGTGAGAAGGGATACTCATTGTCACTGCCTTGAGGAATCTGACAGTCTGGAGAGGAAACACAAATATATTGATTGATGTAACAGTTGTTTAGTGATCCTCTTGAAAGAGGTAAGGAGAAGCAGGAAATTCCTGATTCTCAATGGGAATTTCAATAGTATTGAACAAAGGTGTTCTATGGACTGTAAGTCATGCTCTCATCTCAACATGATCATCGTAATGATATTCTGTTAAGGAGCGGGGTACGTCCTGCCATTATCTCAAGGAATAGGTTTGCAGTAAATCGTTCCTGTGTGATCATTGATACGGATTTTCAGGATGCTCATCTGGATGAGCAAAGATTATTGACTTATTGGAACGAACATAAGGGGTTAAAAATGCATTCGACTTTAGGGTTAGAAGACCTGGGACCTAGTTCCAGTTCTGCCACTCCCTGCTAGTGGGATACTGGAAAAGTTACTCCACTTCCAAGGATCTCCGATATCCTCAGCTGTGCAATGTTAATAGAATATTAAAAGTGACTAGAGGTATACATTTCTATGTCTCAGTGTGGAGCTGAGCTGTTTCCCACTTCTTCTAACAAAATAACTTGAAATGAAGGCAGTAATGGAACATGTTGACTTTGTCTCAGAGCCAGATTTAGAATTGTGCCCTTACAAAACCACATGATCATGCTGATGGAGATTTGTTATATTTGTATATTGGTTTTGGGAACTAAATATCCGTCCATTTGAGATATATATATATATGGAGAGAGAGAGAGAGAGCGCGTGCACGTATTTTGGGGCCTGAGAAATAATGGAAAGAAGACAGAGTCCCTTCCTTCCTGTGCAGCAATAAGAATAAAAAAGTTCCTGGAAATTATGTCAAGAAGCTCAAGTATCTTCTAGCAGGATGCATAGCTCGCAGCTAGTATCATAAAATACTGTATCTGAAATGATGATAGAGATCATTTACAGAACACTCAGGAGGGGAAAGTGAGACCTAGAGACATCTAGCTTTCCCAAGTCACTCATGGTGCTAGTGATATTCTTCATTTACTCAACAAATATTTGAATTCTAGACATTTTTGCTAGTTCCCAAAAAAACAGTAAACAAAGTACTTACAAATCTCACGGTCTCATGCTTGTCATAGATAAACATGATTTGGTAAGTGGTATGATCTGGAAACCCATTTTAGAGGGATGTCACAGAAGGTTTTCTTGAAGGAATCAAATCTAGGCTAAGCTCTAAAGGATGAGTAGAAGGCACAGAGCTAGGACTGTGAAGCCTAATTAAGTTCAACCCTTTTCTACAAGCCAAGACTGCAGGAACTAATTGGGGTTTGCTGCTCAGTGGAGAGTGGGGGCATACTCCTGGAGGAGACTCGTCTGCTCTCACCTTGTTTGACACACATCGTTAGCTAACTCCTGAGAACCTTTTGTGTTCACTCTGCCTGTTTGATTTGATGGTTGGGGTGAGAATAACATAGTGGAAAGGGTGGGTCCTGTAGAGCTGAGTAGATCTGGGTCAATCTCAACTTCAACAGTGACCACAACTGTGGCCATGGGCAGAGCACTTCTCTCTGAGCCTCCCAGCTGCAAAGCTAGATACCTCCTTAATAAAGTTGTGGAGTCTTTAATCAAATAATGAATATAAAACAGCCACAGTCTCAGCAGCCAGGTCAGATAAAGAGCCCACAGAGAGCAGCTCTAAAGGGTCAGGAAACTGCAAACACCTGAAATTGCAGGCTTCTCTTCAGGGGTGACTAATAGACTTTTCAAAGGAAACAATAAATTCAAGGTCTCTAAACACAGAGAAACTATCTTCTGTTCTGCTCCTCTGCTTCCTCATTATCAATTAAAATTCTTATAAACTTTCTTAGTGCTTTATCAAAAGTCTATTAAAAGATATCTTTATAAAGCCTCCATCCCAAGCTCATCACTCCATTGAACTTACTAAGATCCAGGAAATAAAATTCAAATGTACAGATTTACTGGTTAGAATCAATTCATTCAGCCATAACCTGTGAAAAGAAGCACAATTTCTGCTGTTTTGCTCTTCTGGCGTAAATTAATTATAGTTTATTCAAATAAATTTTTAATAAAGAACCTAACAAAATTGTAAATATAGGCCCCAGGCATTTTGTAAACAAAAGCACAAGTATTCCATCCTACTTCCTGCTTCAGAGGGGTTCATCTAGAGTGTATAGACATACTGCTCCCCAAAGCGATCCTCTTTGACAAGATACAGAACAAAGCAGGTCAAGATGACATCCAGGCACACAGATCATGCACAGTCAATACACAGTTTCTCTTCAGGGAGCAGAGAGTTCTGTCTGCCAGTCTCCATCTTCAGTGATGACTACAAAAGCTCTTGGCTGCCTGGTTTGTGCTGCACGTAACTTCCTTTCTACACCTCCTTCGAATGTTTTTGTTAACCTTCTCATAAAACTTTGCAAAGAAGGGAAGTGTTAATTTGCAAACTAAACACATTGGACCTGATTGGCACTAACAAATGGGTATTTGTAAGTCTGGGACGCTGATAAAATACCTGTGATTTCTGACATATGAAATTATTTCCACTCTGGCTTTTCAGAAACACATATGTTAATGATAATATCAATTCAATCTTTCCTACTCAGGCATGTTGCATCATCAGCTTTCAGGCTCAGATTTGTACAATCTTGGTGATTTCTGGCCAATAGCTTTTAATTTCAATTGCAAAAAACCTGTAGGGTTTCTTTAACTGCTAGAAAAGCAGCCTGCAAGTTGTTTCACTTCCTGTCTTCACAAGTGCTAATGTGATCAACAAAAGTTGAGTAGTCACATGAGAGGATACAATGCAGTATTTTTCATCCTGAGAAGAAAGCTTCATGGTTTGATTTGATTAATCCAGTTAGTGACCCTTGTACCCATCCAGCTGATTTAAAACCTATATTGATGAGTGATTACCCCTATGTAACTTTAATGAAGAGAGTCACAACTTCAGAAATCAGCAAGAGTGCACAGAAAGGAAATAATTTGGTTATTCTAACCAATGTGGCAAAAGGCAATTCTAAGTTTTGAAACTCAGCTGGTATTCTGGTATCATTCACAACTTGTGTATTAGTGCTAACACTGAGCACATGTCACCTCAATGCTCCTAAGTGTTCTTTCGTTCCCTTTCATTGTTCTAGCATGTGGACCCCAAGGTTCACAAGTTAGAGCAATGATCTGTACAGTGATGATCAAACTGGGGGGCACTCACAGCCCTGGCATTACAGTATGATCTTCCAAAGGGTAAGATAATTCCTATAGTTGTCAGAGAATCAACTTCCAGATTCCCAAATTCCATTTATGCCCTCTCTTAAATAAGATTTATTTGAGTATACACCGTGTTCAACAATAGCCCTTTTTTTAAACTTTACCAAAAATGATCCATTGCTTCACCCTCAGTGAAAAATCACCAGGTGTCCCCCACCCAAAAAAAGGTGCCCCCGCCCAAAACAGGTGGAGTTATTTCCTATCATGACTACTTAAGACAGTGTAAGGTCTTAGGGCTTCCCATCATTCCTTCTCTTTCATTTACTCTCTCCTGATAAAGATGAAGCTGGTCAAAAAAAAAAAAAAAGGAAATTTGCCCTTTGGGCATAAACCAAAGAGAAATTTGGATCCCTATTTGAATGTTCTAAATTCAGGCATGCAATAAAGTGGAGTTAATCATAATAAAGAGAGTAATGATAATTTTTGTTTAATGACTTTTCCTATTCTATTCTCCTATTATCAAAGAATTTATTATTTACAAGGACCAATCTGTTGAGAGCAAGGTAAAAAGAGCATCTGTGGGAAATATTGAACACTAATAATTCATTCTTTCTCATGTACTTAAATGTAGGCATTTCTTTTACAGCTATTCTCAATGCTCATCCCTAAGACATGTTATTAGCTGGGGAAAAAGCAGCTTCCATCAACCAAAGAAAAGCACCTTCCATTAGCCAAAACAGTATGGGTCAGTAATGCAGATTTTTAAAATGTAAGTGGAATGTTTTCTGGTACTGCAAATTGTTTAAGATAGATCTGATAAAACTCACAGATAAACTATGTAATTACTTTTCAGGTTTGGTGTGTGTTATATGTTAAAGTGTTTATTTTAAACTTCATCTTATGAAAAATTTAATATTTTCCCCTTATTAGTAAAATATAGTAAAATATAAAATTATGCTAGCTGCCAGGCCAATTCATTTTTAGCAGGTTATATATCTTTCTCTTTTATTTCATCTGTAAGAAACTTTGATTATAGTGTCAAACTAAAATAATAGTGTTATTTATTCTGTTTATATCTGACTTAATTATATGTAAAAGCCAAACACCAAAATATAATGCTCACATATACACATTTACTAAGGATTATCATGGCTTTTATTATTATCCCTGTATTAATCCTTTCTCACACTGCTATAAGGTCATACCCAAGACTGGGTAATTTATGAAAGCAAGAGGTTTAATTGACTCACAGTTCCACATGGCTGGGGAGACCTCAGGAAACTTATAGTCATGGCAGAGGGGAAAAAAAAACCATCAGTTTTCATGAGAACTTACTATCATGAGAACAGCAGCATAGGGTTCCCAATCCCTATTTGGCAACTTATAATTTTACCTACACATTACATTATGTTGTTACAAAATTAAGTAATGAGAAACTACCTATTGAATTATCTTGTCTTTACATCTTAGTAGAAAAAAAACATGTCCTTCACATGGCAGCAGGAAGAAGTGCCAAGCAAAAAGGGGGAAGCCCCTTATAAAACAATCAGATTTCTATATTTTTAGTAGAGACAGGGTTTCACCATGTTGGTCAGACTGGTATTGAACTCCTGACCTCAGGTGATCCACCCACCTTGTCCTCCCAAAGGGCTGGGATTACAGGCACACGTCTGTAATCCCAGCTACTAGGCAAGCTGAGGCAAGAGAATCGCTTGAACCTGGGAGGAGGAGGAGGTTGCAGCAAGCCATGATCGTGCCACGGCACTCCAGCCTGGGTGACAGAGCAAGACTCCGACTCAAAAATAATAATAAAAAAACATCGGATTTCATGAGAACTTACTATCATGAGAACAGCAGCATGGGGGTCCCAATCCCTATTTGGTAACTTATAATCTTACCTACATATTACGTTATGTTGTTACAAAATTAAGTAATGAGAAACTACATATTGAATTACCTTGTTTTTTTTAGTACAAAAGGGATAAATTAGTTATATTAGATCTAAAGCATTTTAATCTTGATTTAAGTGTTTTGATAATCACTTTTAAAAGATGTACTCTAATTTCTTTCTTTAGAGTTCCTACTATACTTAAAAAGTATACTTTAGAGTTCCTACTATACTTAATAACATGCTTATTGACACGTTTATTTAATTTCAAAATTAAGTCAGAGTGATTTCCAGTTCTAGGACAAGAGAAAACATGTATCTACCTTTCTCCTGCTAATTACAGCTGTAAACTCTTATATAAAAATAAGCAAGAAGGACTGAAAGGTGGAGAGAAGGCGGCAGACTGGTGTGGGGCCTAGGATCTAAGAAACAACATAGCAATGAGTTTCCTGGTTTTTCTGTTTGCCTTGTAGACATACCCTAAACTGGGTGCTAGAGAAGCTAGTAATCCAGAAACACCAATGGTGGAGATTTTAGAAAGCCCCTAAACAGGCTGTTCTCTGCAGCCAAAAGACCAGGAAAGGGTTGCCCAGTAAGACAGAAAAACTTGGAAAACAACTTCCTTACTCTGACCATACAGCATGGAAAAAGCTAAGGCTATGCTTCTACCAGGTACAAAGGCCAAGTAGCAAGCTGAGAGTTCCATCTCATTAGAAGTCTATAACAAAGTGTGCCCTTTACTTCTGGGATGGTGTCAGAGAAAGCCAAGTGGGGAGCCAGAGCTACCACTACCCAGTGATAACTAGAGCTCCCTCTACCACCCAGGATGTTAGTGAAGGCCACATGGGGAGCTTGACCTCACGGCCCTGCCCAGCAGTAACGAGGTACCCTCCACCAGGGTGTTGATGGAACTTGAACATCTACCTCAACCTGACATCAACTGTGTGGTACCACTATGTCAGATATCATGTCAAAAGATTTCTGCTAAAACCCAAGATTTAAATAAAATTCCGAGTTCCATGAGGCTCAAAATCTCCAGGATACAATTCAAAAAATCAAAAATCATACCAAGAGCCAATTATGCCAAGAACTTGAATGAATTAAGATCAACAACATTCCTCCCACGTAAGTGGCAGAGATGGTGACATCATCTGACAAAAATTCTTACGTACTCATGAGAAAAACATTTCAACGAGCAATTATGAACATGGTTTCAACAAAAGAAAAAGTTTCAGCCAAGAAAAAAAAAAAAAAAATATATATATATATATATATATATATAAATGGAAATTTTTGGACTAAAAATACAGTAGCTGAAATAAAAAGCTCAACTGGGCTCAACAGCACAGTGGAGATGACAGTTAACTGGAAGACAGAGCAATAGAAACTACCCAATCAGAATAATAGATGGAAAAAATAAACTGAAGAAATAAAGAGAGACTTAGGAGTTTATCAGATTATAATTAAAAATCTAACGTTTATGTATTAGTCCGTTTTCACACTACTGATAAAGACATACCAGAGACTGTGTAATTTATAAAGAAAAAGTTTTAATCAACTCATAGGTCCATGTGACTGGAGAGGCCTCACAATCATGGTGGAAGGTGAAATGCACATCTTACATGGTGGCAGACAGGAGGGAATGAAGCCAAACAAAAAGGTAAACCCCTTATAAAACCATCTGATCTTGTGAGACATATTCACTACCATGAGAACAGTATGGAGGAAACCAGCCCCATGATTCAATTGTCTTCCATCAGGTCTCTCCCACAACATGTAGGAATTATGGGAGCTACAATTTAAGATGATATTTGGGTGGGGATACAGACAAGCCATATCAAATTATGTCATCAGGATTCCAAGATGAGAGAAGAGAGTAGTACTAAAAAGGTGTTTAAAGAAAATAATGGCTGAAAATTTTCCAAATCTAGAAAATAATGTTAGCCTACAAACATAAAAAACTGAGCTAATCCCAAACAGATTAAATCCAAAGACACCCATGCCAAGACACATAATAATTCTGAAAACTAATGAAAGAAAAAAATTTGAATGCAGTGAGAAACATCTTACCTACAAAGGTAAAAATTTTGAAAGATGGCATTTACTATCAGAAAACCTGGAGGCCAGAAAGAAATGGTGAAACATTTTTCACATGCTTAAAGAAAATTACTGTCAACCCAGAATCATATCCAGCAAAAAATATCATTCAGAATGAAAAAGAAATTATGACATTCTTAAAAGAAGGGAAACTAAGAATTTGTCACCAGTAGTTCTACCTTAAAGAATAGCTAATGTAATTTCCTAAGAAGGAATGAAGAAAAAACAATGGACAGAATAAAAATATGAATAAATACAGCAGATCTCAGCTCCTCTGAGTTCTCTACATTATGTTTGATGTTTAAAACCAAACTTATAACATTCTCTTTAGTTTTCAAGGTACATAGAGGAAATGTTTAAGATGATTATATTAGAAATGTGGAAGGGTAAAGGAGTCTAAAGGGAAGTAAGGTTTCTGTGCTTTTCACAACTGGTAAAATGTCAATACTAGTAATATCTAGAGTAACCACACACACACACACACACACACACACACACAGAGAGAGAGAGAGAGAGATTACAGAAAGATGTATACTTAAAAGCACTTTAAATAAAATTCTAAAATATGTTTCAGTAATCCACAGGGAGGCAATAAAGAAAAAGTTACAAAAATGAGAAAGAAAACGGTAACAGAGGGAATAAGCAGAAAAAAAATAAAATGACAGATTTAAGCCAGAGATATTTGTTAGGCAGAAGTTTGGGTGTGACCACAAAAAGGTAGCATGAGGAAGATCTCTGTGCCCTCAATAACATTGTAGTGATAGAACAGTTCTGTATCTTGACTGTGGTGATGGTTACATGAATATGTACATATAATAAAAATGTGTGGAACTATATACATTATACCAATGTCAGTTTCCTGGTTTTGATACGTAACGTGTGCCCATTGGAGGAAACTCAGTGAGTGATGTGTATATGACTCCCTGCTCTACTGCTTTTGCAGTTTTCTGTGAATCTGTAATTAGCTCAAAATAAGTTTTAAACATTTTTCCAAAAAATGAAGAGAGACATTTGGTTGATTGGTCTGACAATGTGTCCTTGCTTTCTAATTAGGCTCTCTGCTGATAATTAATGAGCTAACTTTTCTACTCTAGGTGAAAAACTGTTTAAGCCACATGATAAAATGAAAATAGTATATCAAACATATTATCCTAGTAAAAGTGTAATACAATTAACAATGTTTTGTTTTCCCTGTCTTTTCTGAATGAATATAAGGCTTGGATAAATAGGATGCCTCTAAAATAAAAAAATAAAAAAAGGTAAAATTACTTATCATTTTCTAAGTCTTCACAGCATCTTTTTAGTATACTATACTTTCCTGAAACTGGAAACTCAAATTCAAGGAGACAAGAGTAAGTTATACAATTTTAAAGAACTTAATTATATATTTTTAAAATGAATGATAGTGGGTATTAAATTATTATATTTGGATACCATTAGTTTTAAAAAATGATGTAGTAGTTTTATGTTTAAATGTCAGCATTTATAAAATACCAGAAACTACATCTTTCCCAATTACTTAAAATTATGAAGAATCTTTGAGGTCAATTACAATATATGCGTTGGGCAAATTTTTAAGATAAGTTTGAACACCATATACATAAGCCCAGTATCTTTCAGAACTATCCTCTTCCTCTTTCCTATTGGTCCCAAACCACTCTGGGTCAGACCATCTATCACTCACACATGGCCACATAGCAACTTAAACTGGGTTCCTAGGCTCAGCTTCTCTCCTATGTGTACTTCTGTCATAGTCATTATGAATCCTCCCCAGAGCCAGTCTTAGAGTCACGTGTTCTGAGTGTGGAGACAGAAGACTATGCTAATCTCAACAAAGACTTAATGGGGTTGGGGGTTAGCTAAGGAGGGTTTGTGTCTGGAGCACCGTTTATCTGGAACTATTTGACTCATTTGATCTTTTTAATGCTGGCTTTGCCAGCTTCTGATCTCCTTAACATATTTTGTTTAGCTTACTTTGAGAAAGATTTATAAAAGTCTTTTACATACAGACACTGATTTGTGCAAGGAGATTATTTATCTATAGATAGATGATATCACCTGGCTTTTAAGAAGCTTACAGCTAATAGATTTCAAATAAATAAAATACTAGGAAAGATACAAAATAGAATATGCAGAAATACTGTATTTAATCAAATCTAAGATACCATAGATTATATGTTGCCTAATTCTACGTATTATTAAGAAGGAAAAGCCACTGCTGCTTAAATACATTTTTATCACAAAATCTTTATGTTATACTTATTGAAAGCACTTATAAAACTTATTTAGATGTATATTTTTATATGTACACTTTAAAAGGAAAATAAATTGGTTAACATGTTCCTGAAACTTTGTATTCAGTTTTATTTTTTAGTATCACTTTGAGTCAGAGCTCTTCATGGCTATGTCTTTCCACACAGTAGAGTCTTCTGTGCCCTCAGTAACATTGGAGATGCAGCAGTTCTTGAAAGAGTACTTTACTCATATCTCTAGGATTTTCTTTCAAGTTGCTGATACTCTTTCTACAAGTATCTGCAAGTTTTGACGACAACTCTTTCTTGACTTTATGGAGAAGTTGTCAACAAAAGATTTTCAAACAAGAGTCCTAATCCTTCTTTGAATGGCTCTCTTAAAGTTTGTCGACAATGAGAGTTTGCAATTTTTCAGTAGTGCTTCCATGAATAATAACCAGTGTTAAGTATGCGCATGAACCAACAACCACATTATAACCAGTGATCATAAAATATCAATAACGATAAAGGCATCTTGATTTCAGAAATAAGATGTAGAAGAAAAAATAGTATGTTTTGGATTTGATATAGTATGATATTATGAAGGAAAGAATGGTTATGTTTTTCCGGGATTATTTGGGATGGTTTCTGAGAAACAGTCATGCCTGACCATGTTTGGTTTTCTGTTTGTGTGTTTAATTGTTGAACAAGCATTCAACAGGTATAAAAGGGGAGGAGGAGGGGAATACATGGAGACATAAAGCAACAGGGCAAGCTGGGGATTCAAGCAGTAGGTGAGAACTTAAGATGAGTCTGGATATCAAGACAAATGTCAAAAGGGTCTATGTGTCAAAATAAGAAGCCTAGGCTCTGTTGGGCAAGTTACTATTGAGCTACTAAGATGTTAAAGGACTGTCCGGATTTGATTCAAAGAGAGGCTTTAAGATGGATGACTAGAAGCATTTTATACCCACCTCCTTCACTTAGAAAAAACAAAATAGTACATAGCCACACTTTGAATACATCATCCAAGAGAGAATGCTAGAATTGAACAGAGAAGTGACAGGAACACCAAAAGTGGGGAAGGAGAAGGAAGAGGCAGTCTTCTAAGACAGGATTGGCTGGGAGTTGGGAACAACTTCTTCCCAGTACAGGGCAAGGATGCGTAAAGGACTTCCACTAGCCCACGGTCCCACCGTGGAATTGTGCAATCCCTGCCACAGGGGAACCCCTTGACCCTCCCAACCCCAGAAACTAACATGGGGAGCTGCTGGAAGATGATGGGGGAAGAACTGCTCTGAGATGGAGCTCATGCTGGGTCCTACACCCTTTGTGAGCTAAGTAGCTTTGGCAAGGTGACATTTTCAAACCTCACATACTGAATGCTGTCCTGTGCCCAGTGGCACTAGGACTGAAGTGTAATGGAAGTCAAGCTGTCAGTGCTGGGACTGGAAAGCCAGCTGGGAATACTGCCATGGCCAGGGCTAAGAAGCAAGCAAGGAACAGGCTACAGCTGCTAGTGCTGGAAAAGGAACACTGCCAGACTGCTACTGGAATGCAGAGTTGCTGCTGGGACTTGCTCACAAGCTGAATGTTTGCTTCTGCAGCCAGGGCAGAGATATGAGCTAGGTGTGAGCTATGGCCACCAGAAACAGAGGGTGAACCCCACCAAAAGTGGGGCACAGGAAGGACACACCTTTCCCATCCACCAGCTTATTCTGTGGGCGCTGATGATGGCACAATCTGTTCCAGTGGTAAAGCCTCACCATAGCTGCTACTGTCCCTCATCTGAACACTCCACCTGGAACCCAAGGATCACCTCACCTGTGTCCACCAAGACTGCTGCTGGTTCTCACCACTGGGGAACCTGAACACGAGCCAACCCAGCTCAGCTTCACCTCTAGCTCTGAGAAAGAGCACATTGCCCAGGGTCCTGGGGATTGCCCAGCACAATACACCATCTCGGGCAACTGAGCATGCAACAAAACCAAAACAACAAACAATAAGAGAAAAAAAGAAACAACAAATATATAAAACAACCAGAAAACAGTTTACAACATGATAGAAACAAAGCCTCACATATCAATAACCTTGAATGTAAACAGATTAAATTATCTACTTGAAAGATATAGAATGGCTGAATGGATTTTTAAAAAAAAGAATCCAACTATGTGCTGTTTACAAGAAACTCACTTTATGAGTAAAGTCACATAAATTGAAAGGAAAGAAATGGAAAAAGATATTCTATACAATCAGACACAAAAAGCGGGCCAGAGTCACTATACTTGTAACAGTTAAAACAGACTTTAGGTCAAGAAAAGTAGGAAAAGACAAAAAAGGGTCATTATATAATGATTTAAAAAAAAAATCCAGCAAGAGGATACACAATTTTAAATATACATACATTCAACACTGCAATACCCAGATTCATAAAGCAAATATTCTTAGATATAAAGAGAGAGAGAGAGATTGCAAATACAATAATAGTGGGGGGCTTCGTCTGGACACAGTGGCTCACACCTGCAATAGCAGCCACTTGGGAGGCTAAAGTGTTCATCCATGATTCAATGGTTGAAGAAAATGTGGTAAAGGAATGAAATCACATCATTTGCAGCAACTGGAGGTCATAACCTTAAGTGAAAGCCAGACAGAAAAAGACAAATATCACGTCTCACTTATATGTGGGAGCTAAAATATTTGATCACATGGAAGTAGATATCAGAAAGATACATAATAGAAACTACAAAATGTGGGAGAAAAGGGAGGATGACGAGAAATAGACTAAAAGGTATAAACATTCAGTAAGAGAGAAGAAATAAATTCAATATTTGATAGTAGAGTGACTACTCTTACCAAAAATATACTGTGCTCATATGGTGGACACTCTTAATACCCTGACTTGATCACTTGTTATGGGTTTGGGTTGCATTTGGCTCTGAAACAATCTTGTTGGGAAAAGTGTCGGGGAGAGGACTTCTTCCTACATATGCATTGAGAGAGATCACAACTAGCTAATGATCTTGTTTGTAAGAAGGATTTTGTTGGTTGAGTGCCTAAAGAGAAACGTGGGATGGCTTTCAGATTATACCAGTTTAGCTAGCATTGCTAACCAACTATTGCAAGCTCTGAAAATAAAAGATCTTGAACCCCCCAAAAAATAAAATTATACACATGTAGCAAAATTACTCATGTACACTATAAGTTTGTACAAATAAAAAATTTTATTCACGAAAAATTACTCGCATTATCCAGCAAAAGTTTGAGGAATGTAAATGTGCAAGGAAGCTACTGGCAGCAATAGTACAGAAATGATGTAAGTAAATACTTCCAGAAGGTCTCCAGAGAATGAAAGCAGCATCAATAGCATCTATGTCCATGATGCCATGAAGGCCAGGCTCCCATTGCAGTTCTGAGTAGATGAGAGTTGTAGAGAGAACCTATTACCGAAGTGAGTCTCCAGTGGTGGGCATTTGCCTCAGACCTTTCACGGCTCAACCCAATCTGTAAGGCAAGGGGGAAAAAAACCCTGCCGAATCAGATTACTTCAATTCACCGTAGGCATGCATGGAACCCTTTTAACCAAGCAGAGTGTTTTATCAGTATTCTCCAGTGGGACTCTAACACAAAGGAACTAATAAAGTAGTTGTTCTTCACAAAATATAAAGGAGAGACATTAAGAAGGAAGGGAGGGAGGGAGGGAAACCATCACTTGAAATAGAAGATCCCATTTTCACTTTGAAAGTTTAGAAAGTATACACAATAGTATAGCATTCAGCCATTAAAAAAAAAGAGTGAAATAATGTATTTTTTAACAACATGGATAGAACTGAAGGCCATTATCGTCAGTGAAACAACTCAGTTACAGAAAGACAAATATCACAAGCTCTCACTTATATGTGGGTGCTAAATAATGTGTACATGTGGACATCAAGCATGAAATGCTAGCCAATGGAGACCTGGAGAGGTGAGGGGGTGAGAGGTAGGTGGATAATGAAAAACTACTTGATAGGTACAATGTATGTTATTCTGTTGATGGATACACTAAAAACCCTGACTTCACCACTATGGAATCTATCCATGTAAAATTACACATGTACCTTGTAAATGTATATAAAAATAGATTTTTTTAAAAAAAAAGAAAGTTAAAAGGACATCCATAGATGAAACATGAAGATATCTAGAAGAACTTGTTCCTACAGGGTGAAGTTCTGGTAAATTTCTTATGCTTCCTCCTACCTCTTTGCCCCAAGTTTATTCACATATTTAGATTAGAATTAAGATTTATTTCATCATCTCCCCAACTTTTATGCTACAATTTTACCTATGTTACATTCTTTTATATTTCATATGTTCCTGAGGCTCCATTCGATTTTTTCAGTCTGTTTTCTATTATTCTGATTATTATTAATCTGCAAGGAAATCTTACTTTCTACTGTCATCTACATTCTGTTGTTAAGTCCATTCAGTGATTTTTAATTTCAGATATACTTTTCAGTTCTAGAATGTCTAAATGTTTCTTCTTCATTGCTGCTGCATCTATGCTGAATTTTTAAGAATATTTTCATTTGTTGCAAATAGATTTTCCTTTATGTCCTCAAGGAGAATTAAATAAGTTGCTTTAAATCTTTATTCACTATTTCTAAAATCTCACTTATCTCAGAGTTTGTTTTTTCTCTTAAGAATGGGTTTTATTTTTCTGGTTCTTTGAATGTCAAATAATTTGAGATTTTTTATCTCAGACACTGTATATTGTTTGAGAGATGGGTTCTTTTACATTCTTCTGAAAATCGTACATCTGCTGTGTTGGAAATGAGTTTATAACATTGGGAAAAATCCACACCAAGACGACAGCAAGGCTAGTTTACTTCCTGCAAGAAGGGTGCAACTCGCCAGCAGTCTTGCCATGAGTGCACACCTGAACAAAGGAGAAAGGGGCATTTATAACTTTCGTAAGCTGACTCAACTGCCCTACACTGTGTCTAGTTTGCTTTGGCTGGAACGGGACCTCACATTCTATGCTTGACCCAGTTGACTAAAAACTTGGAAATATCCTGAATAGATAAAGGGAAAGAAGACAAGGAAGGAGAGGAAGCCAGTCAGGAGAAGGTCAGGAGGGTTTCCAAACAAGGAATGGCATGCACCAGGGTTTGGAGCTTGCCCAGTTCTGTTCAGACATGCTGGAGCGAGTCAAGGTAGCTGATTTAAGACGTAGCTGATTTAGAGAATATATACATGGGTATATGTTTAGGCTAATAATGGATAATGGCCATACAGCAAGAGATTCTAACTCCTCCTTATAATGTAGTCTAAGATATAAACTTGAAGAACTTTCCCATCACTCACATGCTGTTTTAGCAAGCAATGACTTGGTTGGATTCAAACTGCAAACACAGATTCTTGGGAGACACCTTCAAATTCAGTTCAGGACACACATTGAAGGTTTGGCAGCTAGAAAAAGATTTAGGCCGAGTTTGCAACAGAACGTGGGTGACTTCTCGGTCCCTAGCTCTCCAGAATTTCCCTTTCACTGGCCCTAACTCTGTCCTTTGGTTCTTCAGACCAGAAAAACTGAGAATTCCCTTTCAGAATTATAGTGACATCTTGATGTCAATTTTGACCCACCCTCAGATGGAATGCTGTTAAAATACTGGTAACTCATCCTTTTTCTAAGTATCAACTCTTCTCCAGAATCAGCCTGCTTTTGTTCATTCTCCAGTAAGTTTAGGTCATTGGTATTTTATTTTGCCCAGAATTTGTAGTTTTTATCAGCAGGAGGATGAGATTTAGTGGGAGCTATTCAGACATACAGGAAATGAAAATTCAACATTCCTGATTATGATTTATAATCATTTACTGAGTCTTTGCTCTGCACAGGAACTGTGCTTTTTCACACATTATCTCATTTAGTCCTAAAAAAGTCCCAGTGAGAAGTAACTCTTTGTTAACATTTTACAGGTAAGGAAAAAGAAGTGAAAAAAGGCCCCAGGTTTAATAAGAAATTCAAACCTAGTGTTTTAAAGTCCAAAGTCCATATTCTTAACCTACTGCTTTAAGAAATAAAATAAGCTCTCACTTCCAAAAGGTGCCCTAAGGCACCAAAAACTGCCCTAGGCACTTAATCAGAAGCCAACTTTAAACTAGTTGATTGTAGGCTTAGAAATTCATTTCCTTATTCACTTCAAGTAGTGTTTCCCCAACTTGCCTTATCAGACGGATCACCTGAGGGGAATTTCTGGCTACAGATAACAGACTTTCTCAATCAGTCCCCAGGGGCAGGGGCTGAAAATCTGAATATTTAACAGGCTCTCCAGATGACTCTAATGTTTCTCCAGTATGAAAACACTTACCTAAAAAATGAGCACCTGGCACCCACACACTTTATTTGCAACTGTTTCCTGGTATAAATAATGACAATAATAAGAACTGGTAATTATCACCTAGAGCTTACCTCAGGCCAGGCAGGCACTTTTCTAAGTATTTTGTAGGTACTATCTCCTTTAATCCAACAAACCTACAAGTAGTTACTGTTTTTACAAGGCGACTAAGGCACCAGCTGCCTACAATCATACCAGTAAGTAGTGAACCACAGTTTAATTCTGCTATTTGATTCCATGACAACTTTTTTTTTTTTAAACACTATTCTACCTCCACTTGTTCAATTTGCCATAACCACACTTGAAGAGAAGTTTGAGTAAACATATGGCCATGATGTAGCATTTCCAAAAGGCCCAAGAATAAAATTAACTCAGCCTGTAAAGAGCATCTCATCACTGCCAGAACCCACTGAAGCTTTGGAGTATGCTCTGGGCAGTTCAAAAGATCCTGCTACTTTGGTTACTTTCAGCAAGAAGATTGGAGAAGAGTAGGAAAGAGCTCTGGAGAGCTCAGCCAACAGATTCACAACATGCTCCTATTTATTTTCATACCTCTTCTGTAACAGTTCATGTGCAAGGCTTCTGAGTATAAACGTGGCGAGTTTATAGTCTAAGAAAGGAGGAAGACAATTAACAATAATGCCAGCTATTGCAGACTGATCTACTGACTACATGTATAACTCTTAAGGTCTTTTATAGATTATCGTGTCTACCAAAGAAGTTTGAAGTGGAAAGGGTCAGCTGGTTCCTTATGATAGGTTATTATAAAAGCAATCTCAGAGTTGCTTATCATTAATTAGATGTTTATTAGCAAAGAAAATATTAAGGAAACTGACTTCTGTAGACTGGAGAAGGCTTCTGTTGTCTTTCTTTTCAGATGCTCTGACCACCAATTTTGTATAAAAGTCTCATTCTAGAACAATGCAAGATTCCAAAGGCAGGAATCTTGTCACCTTTATCTGAAAGAATCTAGAGTTCATAACTAGATACCAGACCTTTTAAATGCAGTCCCTAGGGATGCATATAATTACACATCTTGTTTAATTTTTATATCCTATTCATGTTATTTTAAACACAATCAACGTATATTAAATATCTTTATTTCACAATTAACAGCTCATTTCTAATATTCCTCACATTAAGCAACGGGCTACATTTTGCACTAATAAAAACCTATTTCTGACAACCAGTGTGCTAATTGGAAAGCATCTGTTGTTGATGGAGCTGCAGATAACAGGAAAGCCTGTGATAGCTGCCTCTGAGTGTGGCCCCTGCTGATAGAATGTTATTTGAGCCCTGGGCTTTCTTAATTAGTAGACTAACTGACCACTTCATGACGGTGCTTTCTAGATAATGCTAAAGAACTTTGAAAGTAATTACAGACATTGTAACTAAGACAACAACTAAGAAAGTAGCAGCCATGGTAAGTTCTATATAGGAAGCCCATGACAGGGCTTTTGACAGAGAGGAAACACTGTTTGTTTCCAGAGACCCAAGACTGGATGTGGGAGGGTCAAGAGTCCAGAATTACCTTTCCTACTTTTCCTTTTCCTGCAGTCCACCCGCCTCAGTTGTCCAGAAGTACAACCAGCAAAGAATGGAAAATATATAGGGAGGCATTAGCCAGGAGTAGAGTAAGAATTGTCGGGTGCATTTGGGCTTGTCTGGTTAATTTATAAACAGCAACATTTATTTCTTACGGTTTTAGAGGCTGGGAAGTCCAAGATTAAGTCACTAGCAGAGTTAGGGTTCAAGGAGGGCTTGCTCTCCAATTCAAATATGGCTGCTTGTTGCTGCCTTTCACTTCACCAGGTGAGAGAATGGTGAAAGGAAAGGCAGCTCCCTTCAACCCCTTTCATAAGGGCACTAATCCCATAAATCTAATTCTTCAGGACTTAACCTCCTCCTGAAGCCCCGCCCCACCTCACTCTTCATACTATCACATTGGGGATTAAATTTCAACATAAATTTTGGCAGGACACCAACATTTCAGAGCAGGAATCATGATAGTTAGAGGTGACAGATAGCATCAGTGTCAGAGAGTAACATGAAAGCATCCTATAACTCAACCCATAATTTCCGCAGTCACCAGCAGAGCTACTACAGTAGCCTCAGCAGTTCTTAGACACATGGATTTGTTCACAGATTATCCACCATTCTGAGCCCATTTCCCACCCACCAACTCTACACTGCTGAAAGTACCGTCTCCACCACTTCCCCTTAACAACTTCCTTTCTATTCAGCCTGATCTAACACTGTTCTAGAGATTGTCAGATCTCTGAAAAAGCAGTAACTGGTCATTTATATTTTTCTACACGCTCTTTCCTCTGCTTCCTAGTTCCTAAATGATGACAACTAGTGATTCTGTTCATTTTTATGTTTCTACTATATTTTTCTTTCTTTCTTTTTTTTTTGAGGCAGGGTCTCACTGTGTTGCCCAGGCTGGAGTACAGTGGCACAACCTTGGCCTGCTGCAACCTCAGTCTCCCAGGTTCAAGTCATCTCCCACCTCAGCCTCCTGAGTAGCTGGGACTACAAGCACAATACACCACACCTGGCTAGTTTTTTTTTGTTTCTCTCTCTCTCTCTCGTAGAGATGAGGTCTCTCCATGTTGCCTGGCTGGTCTCAAATTCTTGAGCTCAAGCAATCCTCCCACCTCAGCCTCCCAAAGTGTCAGGATTACAGGCAGGAGCTGCTGCACTCAGCCTATATTTTTCTTTTTATAATAAGAAAAACTATGCTTTATTCTACACGCCTATTATAAAAAGAACTCAGTAACATGAAAAAAAAAAAAAGAGGAATAAGTAAAAGTCACCATAAATCCTACAATCCAAAGAGTACCAATGTTAGCAAACTTTTATGTCTTAATATAAATACACATAAATTTATATAATTTTACATAAATGTTAACCATGTTTTATCATATAGTGGTTCTTTTAACATATTTTAAAACTTTTTAACACAATTGTTTTAACATATTTAAACATTTTTAAATTGTGGCTTACTTCCAAAGTACATTCTAGTAGAATCATTAACTTATGTACACATATATGGGGGAACTGTCATTGTTTTGAAAACATGTTATGTATTCTTCCCTTTATCTTGCTTTTATCAATAATAAATATTGGAAATTTCTCCAAGCCAATGGTTTGTATTTCATTCATTCTTTTTAATGTCAGCATAATGTTCTGTGACACAGATAGCAGGAGTTTATTCATTCTCTCCATAACGGGGATTCATAATTTTTTCTATTTTTTTTTTTTTTTTTTTTTGGTCCCTACAAACAAGGTATGCGTACTTATCTTCTTACATACATTCTCAATATGCCAGGCACTTTTATTCCTTTGACTATTTCTAGGAGTAGGATTGCTATGTTGAAGATTGTGTATGTTTATTCTAATGAATTTTTCCAAATTACATTCTAAAAAACTTTTCAGAATTCACACATCTGTTTGCCAAGTGGAAGAGTGCTCTTTTCCTCAAATCTTTACCAGTGGGAGGTATGATAACTCTTTAAGTTTTGTCATTCTAATGGGAGAAATAATCTCTTTCTCATTCCTAGTTTAATGAGTCTTTTCATGACCACTAGTAAAGTTCAATCTTTTTATATGTTTGTTTTCCACTTGGATTTCCTTTTCTGTAAAATGTCTATTTATATCTTTTGTTCATGTAACAAGGTCTTCCTTTTCTGCCCCCTTGAAGGTGGTTATTGCATATTATAAGTTTAGTCTATCATATGTGCTCCACTTTTTTTGAGACAGAGTCTTGCTCTGTCGCCAGGCTGGAGTGCAGTGGCGCAATCTCCGCCTCCCAGGTTCAAGCAATTCTGCCTCAGCCTCCGAGTAGCTGGGACTACAGGCGTATGCCACCAAGCCCGGCTAATTCTTGTATTCTTTAGTAGAGATGGGGTTTCACCATGTAGGCCTGGTCTTGAACTCCTGACCTCAAGTGATCTACCCACCTTGGCCTCCCAAAGTGCTGGGATTACAGACTGTGCCTGGTCAAATTTCCTTTTATTTATTTAATCTTTAAATTTTTTAATTTATTTATTATTATTATTATTATTATTATTTTGAGACAGAGTCTCACACTGTCGGCCAGGCTGGAGTGCAGTGGTGCAATCTCTGCTCACTGCAGTCTCCGCCTCCTGGGTTCAAGCAATTCTCCTGCCTCAGCCTCCGAGTAGCTGGGACTACAGGCGCCTGCCACCAAGCCCGGCTAATTCTTGTATTCTTTAGTAGAGATGGGGTTTCACCATGTTGGCCAGGATGGTCTTGATCTCTTCATCTCATGATCCACCGGCCTCGGCCTCCCAAAGTGCTGGGATTACAGGCGTGAGCCACCGCAACTGGCCTTTCTTTTTCTTAATAAATCATTAGTGTCTTGATTTTGTATTCGCTATCACCAATTGTTTGAATGTTTGATTTGTATATAGTCTAGCATGCCTATCTTCTCTGTGGCTTCTGGGTTTCTTTGCTTCAAAAATGTTCAGTATTACAAATGAAACTGCAGCAAACATTCTAGACTACGCCTCCAATTCTTTCCTTGGACTAAATTCTGAAAAGTTAAATTAGCAAATTACTGAGGTAGAACATTTTTAAGATTCTTAATGATGTTGCCAAATTTTTCTCGAGATAGACTGTGGTTGTGGCCTTTTAAATCTATCTAGTAGAGTGTATTAATCCATTTTCACGCGGCTGTAAAGATACTATCTAAGACTGGGTAATTTATAAACGAGAGAGGTTTAATTGACTTACAGTTCCACACGGCTGGGAAGGCGCCAAGAAAGTTACACTCATGGAAGAAGATGAAAGGAAAGCAAGAACCTTCCTCATGTAGCGGCAGGAGCGACAAGAGTAAATGGAAGAACTCGCCAAGCACTTATAAAACCATCAGATCTCGTGAGAATTCACTCACTATCACGAGAACAGCATAGGGGAAACCGCCCCCTAATTCAATCACTTCCCACCAGCTTATTTCCTAAACACCTGGGGATTATACTTCAAAATGAGAGTTGGGTGGGGACACAGAGCCTAACCATATCACAGAGTATGTCAAAGCTTATTGTACAGCACTCTCCCCAGCACTCAGTATTCTTATACTTATCGTTGATTCTACAAGAATATCCCTAATCATAATTATCCCTCTGTGTGCTCACATCTCTTGCTAGATCCTGAAAATCTTGACGTCAGGCTGGTGGTTCATTTTTTTCCCTAACATAGCACTCTTTGTGGAATATCTTCAATAACTTCTGGAGCAAAAGGAATTTCATTTTCCTTTGGGGCAGTTTTTACTACTGCTGATTACAAACTATACCTCACTACACCCACTAACTTTATCTTCCAAGACAGATAGTTTTTAATCCCTTATAGTTTATAATATGGATGAATATAAACTATATTGATGGGGCGTCTTCTTCACAAAAGACAGACAACAGTAAACTGGAAGAAGCTTAAAGTCTTCATTTCTTCTGGACCCCTGCTTTCCAAGGATATCTGAAAGCACAGTGTTGACAAGAGTTTATCTGTCTCGGTGATTCTCAAACCTCACACCTACCAGAATCACCTGAGGGCTCGTTAAAAGACCCAATCCCAGAGTGTCTGATTTAGTAGGTCTGGGGCAGGTTTCAAGGATTTGCATTTCTAACAAGTTTCCAGGTGATATTAATGAAGCTGGTTCATTAGCAACACTTGAGACCCTCTCATCGACCCAAACCCCACCTATTTTGGTAATAGAGACAAGTATTTAATAGCCCTCACTATGAAGTTCTATTACTTCTCTATAAAGTATCCCTCTTTTATTAGTTCTGTCGTCTGTGACAGCAAAGAACAGCTGGTCAGCACCTTCTTCATTATAACCTCTCATATCCTTGAAGACAAGTATTAAGTTTTCCTTGCTCTCCTTTTCACCTATCTGAAGGCTTGATTCCCTTAGCCTTTTCTGATAATAACATATCCAACCTGCTCATCATTTTTATTGCTCTTCCCTGAAGCCCATTTTGAGTTTCTACACCACCCCGTCCTCATCTCTGTTAATAAGAACAGATACGAGGGAAAAGGAATATGCTCAGATAAACCTTGCATGCATAACTTTCTGGGCTACCCAATGTCTCTGGCTAAGAAATTTTAAGTAATTTCATGCAAGTTGGTGCTCTGTAGTTTTTTTTCTTCAAAGTTGTTATTTCAAGATTATAGTTTTCTTATTTCAAAGATTATAATATGTTACATAAATGGGTGGAAAATACCACTTTCTTCATATTTATTCAAATATAATCAGCTGCATCTTTAGGTACAAGAAATAGCCCTTCATTGACTTATTCCACAAGTATTTATTAAACATCTGGAATGTTCCAGGTACTGTGAATACCATATCTAGTGGATTTGGCATTGACTTTAGACCAAGTCAACTTGCTTCGGTGCCTCTTAACAGTCTAAGAATATCAGGAATGTTTCCATAACTCCACCTACAGCATGACTGAAGAAATTCAGTTTAGCAACCAAAGGATGATTTTGGCCTCTTCCAAATCCATCTAGAAATGGACCTAGATTATAGTCAACTTTACATTCTGCAAAGAAGCAATAATATTTTCTGTAATTCAAATTGGCACATTAAAGATAATCACTTTTGTTTGTCTTGGGAGTTTTCTAAGACAGGCATATTGTGTTTAATGCTGTCGTTAAGTAGCACTGATTAGTCAAAAAAGTTTGTGTCTGAAACATTTCTTCTCCACCAAAAAAATTAGTCAGGGACATTCCCCATGCCCTAAACACCATTATGTATTCTGAGAAAGCAAGAATCTGCATGGTAGACTGCACTGTGCATTCTTGGTGATATCTTAACAGGTGTTCCTGATGGTGAACAGTTAGCCAGGTAGCACTCTGCTTAGGTGGTTACTCTGTGTTGTTGTGCTCTGACTTTGTGTTGTTTAATCCTTTTTACTAGTTATTCTGTGATGAATTGGGCTTTAACCTCTAATGTTCAACAAAGTGTGAGCAAATAGCAGGACCTATCTCAAACAAACAACAATTAAATCATCCCCAAAGATAGGTAAATGTAAATTTTATGATAGTGCAAGTCTCTTTCAAGGTAATGACAATGGAAAAGAGTAAAAATCTGTAGGCAATTAGGGATTGGTGGAAGGGCTTTGGCTTAACAATAGGCATCAGACATCACTAGCTAATGTCAGTCAGTGGCTTCAGAAGATTTGAAGGAAAAGAGGATTGATTTTCAGGAGCCACTGTACCTCTCCAGTCCTGGGGGTCCATCTTTATTCTTTTTTTTTTTTTTTTTAATTTTATTTTTTATTGCATTTTAGGTTTTGTGGTACATGTGAAGAACATGCAATATTGTTGCATAGGTACACACGTGGCAGTGTGATTTGTTGCCTTCCTCCCCTTCACCTATATCTGGCATTTCTCCCCATGCTATCTCCCCCCAACTCCCCACCCCCCACTGTCCCTCCCCTATTTCCCCCCAAAACATCAAACATCTTTATTCTTTAGCCTACATGGGTGCCACAACCCTGGCTGCACACAGCCTGGTTACAGGATCAGTTAATTTACTTAGAGGCTGTGCTAATACTATCCATTCTGGTATCAGTTCCATTCCTTTCAGGAACACATGGGATATGCTCCATGGGGAAATGAGGCAGAAAGTGAACTTAGTGGTGAGTGTTTCAACTTCATACCCTCTAATCTACTTTTGAAAGCTTTTTCAAAAATTCCAAATAAGGTACCAATGAATTTGATTCAACAGTATGTTAAAGTAATAGAAAAGCAGCTGACACCCTCCTAGGACAGCATAGTGGATATGCTTCCACACTCAGGCCTGAGAAACAGCCCTGGGGCACTCCTCACTTGCAGACACACCTCTGACATGACCAATGGCCTATGCCTGCCTCCCATGCCTGAGAAATAGCCCCACGTCTTCCACCACTGTGAACATGTCTCTAGCTCACCCAATAGCCCTGTCCCCACACTCAGGGCCTGGAAAACAGTCTTGTGGGCCACCTCTGGCAAACACACTCCCAGGTTGCCCATGCATACTTGTAACCATATTGTGGATCTGAAAAACAACCCAGCAACTCCACTCCTAGTAGAATCACCCCTAGCCCCGAAGGAGACACACATGCATATTCTAGGTCTGAGAAACAACCTCAGGAGCCATCCCCATAGGAAACATGCCCCAGGCCAGCCAAGCAGCCATACACTGGCACCTAAGGTCTGAGATGAAGACATAATGGGCCCACCCCCAATAGACACGCCTTTAGGTTGGCTGAGCAGATGAACACCAGCACTCAAGGCCAGAGAAACAGCTAGGCAGTCCCACCACGGGGCAGTCATGCCTTCCAAGCTCGCTGAGCAGCTGCATGCCTGAGCCTCTGGCCAGAGAAACAGCCTTGTGACCCCAACCTAAGCAAGCTAGACTTCAAGTTGGCTGACCCATCATGTGTACACAAATGCCTTTGACCAGAGAAACACTTTAGGAAACCAACCCCCAGCAAAGCTATGCCATTGCTGCCACAATACACCGCCTATGACACTGAGAAACTCACAAACATTACTATCATGAATTACAGCTGAAGAAATTGCACAAAGACTATACTACTGCATCTACCTATAACAGAACCTACCCCCTCAACTGACATGCCAAAATCCACCCATAAAAATAAGTCTTTCTCTAGAACATCTATCTCATAAAATTATTATTTTTTTATTTTTATTTTTTTGAGACAGAGTGTCACTCTGTCACCCAGGCTGGAGTACAGTGAAAAAATCTTGACTCACTGCAGCCTCCATCTCCCAGGTTTAAGTAATTCTTCTGCCTCAGCCTCTCGAGTAACTGGGATTACAGGTGTGAACCACTATGCCTGGCTAATTTTGTATTTTTAGTAGAGACAGAGTTTCACCATGTGGCCCAGACTGGTCTTGAACTCCTGACCTCAAGTGATCCATCTCCCTTGGCCTCTTAAACTGCTGAGATTACAGGCATGAGCCACCTCACCCAGCCCTACCCAATAAAATTAAAAGAGGTGACTATTCCACCAGATGCATAGACATCAACATAGGAACACATTAAACATTAAAAAATCAAGGAAACATGACCTCTCTCCAAAGGAGCACAATAATTCTTAAGTAATAGACCTCAATCATAAGAAAATATATAAAATGTCAGAAAAAGAATTCAAAATAATGATCTTAAGAAGACTCATTGAGATATAAGAGAATATAGACAATTCAATGACACCAGAAAAATAATTCATTATTTAAGTGAGAAATTCAATAGAGATAGACATCATTAAAAAGGAATGAATTAGGCTGGGCATGGTAGCTCACGCCTGTAATCCCAGCACTTTGGGAGGCCAAGGTGGGCGGATCACAAGGTCAAGAGATCGAGACCATCCTGGCCAGCATGGTGAAACCCCGTCTCTACTAAAAATACAAAAAAAATTAGCTGGGCATGGTGGCATGCGCCTGTAGTCTCAGCTACTCAGGAGGCTGAGGCAGAATTGCTTGAAACCAGAAAACAGAAGTTGTGGTGAGCCAGGATCACCCCACTGCACTCCAGCCTGGTGACAGAGCAAGACTCTGTCTCAATAATAATAATAATAATAATGAATTAGAATTTCTAGAACTGAGAATTCTATGAAGGAAATAAAAAAATACAATCAAGAGCTTCAACAACAGACTAGACCAAGCAGAACAAAGACTTTCTGAACTTGAAGACATCTTTTAAAATAAATCAGGCAGACGACAATGATATTGACGAAGAAGAAGAGGAGGAATTAAAAAATTTTAAAAATAGAGCCTACAGGATTCATGGGACACCATTAAGTGAACAAATATTTGCATTCTGGGTGTTAGAAGAAGAAGAAAAGAAAATTATGTAGAAAATATATTAAATTTAAAAATAGCTGAAAACTTCCTAAGTCTTGGGAGAGAGATGGACATCCATCTTCAGGAAGCTCAAATGTTCCCCACATAGATTTAACTCATAAAGGTCCTCTGTAAGACACACTCTAGTCAAATTGTCAATAGTCAAAGGCAAAGAATTCTAAAAACAACAAAAGAAAGGCATTAAGTCACATATATGGGACTCTCCATCAGATCAGCACCAGATTTTTCAGATGAAACCTTTCAGACCAGGAGAGAATAGAATGACATATTCAAGGCACTGGAAGAAAAATATTGCCAGCCAAGAATCTCATACCCAGCAAAGCTATTCTCCAGAAATGGAGAGATACAAAATATTTCACAGAGAAGCATAAACTAACCATTAGACTGGTATTACAAAAATGCTCAAGGGATATCTTACATCTGGAGGTGAAAAGACAATAACCACCATCATGAAAACATGCAAAGTTATAAAAAATCAATGGCAGAGCTGATACATAAAGGAGAAAGAGAGAAGAATCAAATATTTTCACTACAGAGAAATATCCAAAAGCAAAAACAAACGATAATAAAGTAGATAAGGAACAAAGGCTATGCAAAACAACCAAAAAACAATGAATAAAATAAAATAAGGCAATCAATAAAATGAATGAGTTCTCACCTATCATCAATAATTACCTTGGATATAGATATGAACTAAATTCTCCAATTAAAAGATAAAGACTGGTTGAATAAAAAAATATAAAACAAGACCTAACTATATACTGCCTAAAGAAACTCACCTCACCTGTAAAGACACATATAGACTGAAAGTGAAAGGATGGAAAAAAAAGTATTCCATGAAAACAGGAACCAAAAGCAAGAGAGAACAGCTATACTTAGATAAAACAGATTTCAGATCAAAGATGTTAAAAGAGACAAAGAAGGATATTATGTAATACTAAAGAGATCAATTCATCAAGAAGATATAACAACTGTAATTCATACATCAAACACTGGAACACACAGATATATAAAGCAAATGTTAGATCTGAAGGGAGAGATAGGCCCCCAATGTAGTAATAGTTGAGGACTTCGACACCCTACTGTCAGCATTAGACAGAGATCATGTAGACAGAAAATGAACAAAGAAACATAAGATTTAGACTGCGCCATAGAACAAATGGACCTAACAGACATTTATAGAATATTTCATCCAACAGTTGCAGAACTTTTTATAAGAGTGTGAAATATTCTCCAGGATTGGCCATATGTTAGTACACAAAACAAGTCTCAACGAATTTTAAAATCAAAATCGTATCAGGTATCTTATCTGACCACAATGAAATAAAACTAGAAATAAATAATAGAGAAACACTGGAAATTATACCAATAAAAAAAATTAAATGATATGCCTCTGAATAACCAGTGGGTAAAGGAAGATATTAAGGAGAAAACTGCAAAAATCCTTGAAACAAATAAAAATGGAAACACAACATACCAAATGCTTTGGAAAAGAGATAAAGTTTTGTTTTGTCTTCTTTTGCTTTGTCTTGAGACGGAGTCACTGCACTCAGGCTCAAGCGCAGTGACACAATCTCAGCTCACTGCAACCTCCGCCTCCCAGGTTCAAGCGATTCTCCTGCCTCAGCCTCCTGAGTAGCTGGGACTACAGACATGCACCACCATAACCAGCTAATATTTGTATTTTCAGTAGAGATGGGGTTTCATCACATTGACCAGGATGGTTTTCATCTCTTAACCTCGTGATCTGCCCGCCTCACCCTCCCAAAGTGCTGGCACTACAGGGTTAGCCACCACATCCAGCCTAGAAAAAGCAGTTTTAAGAAGCAAGTTTATAGGAATAAATTCCTACACTAAAAGAGTAGATTTAAAATAAACAAACTAATGATGTATCTCAAGGAACTAAAAAAACAGAAACAAACCAAACCCAAAATTAGTAAAAGCAAGGAATAATAAAGATTTGAGACCATCCAAAATACAAAAGATCAAGTAAACAAAAATTGGCTTTGCAAAAGATAAAGAAAATTGACAAACCACTCAGTGGACTGAGAAAATAAGAAAGAAGACCCAAATAAATAAAATCAGAAGTCAAAAAGGAGACATCACAATGGATACTACATAAATAAGACGGATTATTAGAGATTATTGTGAACAACCATATGTGAATAAATAAAAAGCCTGGAGGAAATGGATACATTCCTGGAAACAAATAAACTACCAAGATTGATTCAAGAAGAAATAGAAAGCCTGAATAGACCAATAACAAGTAACAAGATTGAACCAGTAGCAAAAGTCTACCACCAACAAAAAAAAAACCAAATATACAAAACATTCCAGGACCAGATGACTTCACTGCTGAACTCTACCAAACTTTTAAAGAAAAATTAATATAAATTCTTCTCAAACTATTTTAGAAAATTGAAGAGGATGAAATTCTTTCTAACTTATTCTATGGGGTCAGTATCACCCTGATACCAACACCAGACAAGGACACACACACACACAAAACTTGTAGAACAATATCCCAGGTCAATATAGACACAAAAATTCTCAGCAAAAAACACATCAAAAAGATTATTCAACATAATCAAATGGAATTTATTTCAGGTACCAAAAATGATTCAATATACATAAATCAATAAATGTGATACATCACATCAACAGAATCAAGGACAAAAACCATTTAATCATCTCAATCGATGCTGAAAAGCATTTCATAAAATTTAACCTTCCTTCATCATAAAATCTCTCAATAAACTGGTATAGAAAGAAAGTACATCAACACAATAAAGGTATAACTAACGTCAGAGCTAATGGGGCAAGGCTAAAAGCATTGTATGTATTGAAACATCACTATCATAAATATGTACAACTATAATGTGAGAGACATATATATATATAAAGTTGACACACGTTTTCATAGGCACTGGAAGTATAGTAACAAACAAAATGAAGTTTATTATTGTTAAAGTTCTGACTAAACAAAAAAATATAAAAATATAACTATTAGAAAGAGAAAGAAAATAATTATTAATTACGAATATTGTTTATGTTGAAAATACCAGATAATAAACTGAAAATATTCTAGAATTAATGAGATTAAAAACACAAATTTTCCTGTCTTAGTCTTTTTAAGTTCTATAACAAACAGCTATAGACTGGGTGACTAATAGACTAACCAAAGGAATTTATTTCCTATAGTTCTGGAGTCTGGAAGTCTGAGGTCTAGAAGACCATGCCAGCACAGTCAGGTTCACAGATAGCAATCTTCTGTGTCCTCACATGACAGAAAGTGCAGGGACCTCTCTGGGGCCTCTAGTATAAAGGCACTAATTTTATAAGGGTTCCCTTATCATGACCCAATCATCTCCCAGCAGCCCCATCTCCTAATACTATTGCCTTGGGGGTTAGACTTCAACATATAAATTTTGAGGAGACTCAAACATTCAGTTTATAGCAGTCTCCAAGTTAAAGTTGGGAGGAAATATTATTCATGAAGGTAGTAAAATGGTAAAATAGCCAGGTACCTTACCAAGGAATATGCAATACCAATATGAATGATATTATAAGAAAGATCCTAAAGAAAATATAACAAAATGCAGAAGCATACTAACTAAAACATATACAATGTCAATTCCTCCCAAAATAACATATAAAACTAGAATGCAATTTCAATTCAAATAACGAAGTGTTTTTAACTTTACAGAAAAGATTCTAAATTTACTCTGAAAAGTAATAAAAGGAAAGACAAGCCAAGAAAATTTTGAAAAAGATAAATAATGAAGATCTTTCTTTACAGGATATTTAAAAATCTTCAGAGCTACGGTATTAATTTTTTTCAAGTATCCGATGCTGGAAAACATCTCAGAGCAACAGAACCACAACTTTAAATAATAAGGAATGAATTATTCAATAAATAACTTAGGTAAAATGGATAATTAAGAAATAATTCATTCAGAACCTAACTTTACAGATGGATTTTAAAAATTAAACATAAAAATAAAAACATGTTTCTCAAAATGTTAAATAAAGCATTGCCCTAAGACCCAACAACTCTACTTCTACTTATATACTCAAAATAATTAAAAGTAGGGATTCAAACAAATACTTATACAGAAATGTTTATAGCAGCACTGTTCATAATAGCCAAAAGGTGAAAATACCCCTTTTCCATCTCATTTCCACAAAGGTGGAAATGCCCATCAACCGATGAATGGATAAACAAAATGTGGCATGTCATACAATGGAATATTATTCATATAAAATATTAGAGTATTTATACAGGCTACGATGCAGCCGAACCTCAAAAACATTATGCTAAGTGAAAGAAACTATGCCAGAAAGTCACATATCATGTGACTCCATTTATATAAAATATCCGGAATAAGTAAATCCAAAGAGATAGAAGGTAGATTAGTGGTTGCTGGGGAATAGGAAACGGGCAATGAATGCTTTATGAATTTGGGTTCTCCCTTAGGGTGATTTAATGTTTTAAAAGTAAGTCAAGGTGATGGTTGCACAACATTGTGAATATACTAAATGTCATTTTAAAATGGTTAATTTATGTTATATGAATTTTATCTCAATAAAAATATAAATAAATACAATTACAAAAAAGAATACAGGTGTACATTTCCCTAAAATCTGGATTTGGAGGAGCTTTCAAAATATAAACTCATTAAAGTAATCAGAGGAAAAGGTGTATACAGTTAATGATGGGTGAATTTATTTAAAATTTGGTGAGTTCAATTAAACAGGAAAACTGTACTATGTGGATATGATTCTCAAGAAATACAACAGTCGTTATGCTCCCTAGCCTGCCCTCCACCATTCGTAACTCTTTCCTGCTTCCCTAACCACTGGGGAAAAATCAGCACCTTCTTAGTCTGATCTAGAATACCAGCTTAAAGAATATCAGCCATATTTATAAAACTGCTGTTTCACATCTTACCAACAGCATGAAATAAGCCTCAGTATAGGGTTTATGAAGACACGATTTATGCCCAGAAAGTGTTAGATTTTTTAAAGGTGCAGATCGTAGCAAGATTTGTCCTAAATCTCAGTTTGGCTTAACTATAAACAGACTTTATTAGATATTTATTTAGATGCTCTGTACAGATTGCTTTGTTTAATTTTGAAATTAAGTTTCCAGGTTTGCTGTGGAGCTTTAAATACATGCATTCTAGAAAGGCAGCAGCTTTGAACCTTTGTACTTCTCTTTTAAAAAGCTAATTAGGAAATTAAATCCAAAAGGACTGAATCCTTAAAATGTTGGCTTTGTAATGCTGATGGGAACAATTCAACTCCCCTGCTATTTTGGTGACATCTCCTGATTAGTCACTGGAATGAGATATTCAAAGAAATGTAAAAAGATTTAAAAAATAATTTAGGAGCTCCATCACCTTTGTTAATATTAGAAACTTTATTGCTTGGAAAATTAAATCTGAACAGAGAAGTATTTTAGATTTTCTTATCACTCCTGGCTAAACATTTTCTTAATTTATTATGCACTTGATCAGTCGGTAAACTTTTGGGCTAATTCCTAGTCATGGTGTCAGCCGGAGCTTTGGAGCCTGACCATTATCTCTGTGGGCGCCCTGGCACCCTGTGGGCTCAAACCACGAACAGCTGGAGTCCACTGAGAAAAAAAAAGCACTAAAGCTTTTTCTACCTCCAAAGGTCTTTCCAGCTTATCAGGACTTGTAAGGCTCAGCGACATTCAAAATTCCTCTTTTCTTCAGCAGAAAGTTTCATTTGCCGCTGTGACCCTCGACCTCTTCAAATGAGTTTAAAATACCATCTTACACTGTGGTAATTTTTTTTGTCTTCTGCCTTAAATGTACCTAGGATCTTATGAAATCCAACCAATACACAGAGAGACCATGGTTTATGTGGCTCAGATGAGAGCTTCCTAAAACGCACCCATCAGTCTTTCCATTTAGACTTCCTTTTTTCAAATACCAATGATGTGAAGCATGTTTCTGGCTAATTTAATCTTCAAAAACAAAGAAACAGATTTTTTTTCCCTTCAACACATACTTTTACAGGCCTACCTTGTACCCAACCCTTTCCTGAGCACAAATGAGAAAACACATACTCAGATCCCAATGTGCTTACAGTTTAGCAGGAAGGACAGTTGTGTAAACAAATTTAAATTATGTATTGTAGATGCCATAGGAGAGAACAGGATTTTTTTTTTCCTCATCTCTTTCTAGGTTTACAGCTGAGGCACCTACAGCAAAAGACAGATTCACTAGAGAAAAGCCTACAAATGTGTTTAGTATAAATTTTACATGACACATGAGCCTTCAGAAATGAAGACCTAAAGCAAAGGGAAAATCTGTGCATTTTCATGCTAAGTTTGAGGATGGACAGTCATGGAAAAGTATGATTGGACAGAGTAGGAATGAGCTAATGGTAGTAAACTGGGGGATCTTAGCAAAGCCTGTTTGTTCAGATTCTTCTTGGCATCTCTCTCTCTTTCAGGATAAGTGTATTTCTTTCCTCTGGGTCTAGAGATAGTACTTCTTGAATGAGGGTCCTAAACCATGTCAAAGGAAAGTCAGAGAGCTATTTCACTGCCTGCTTCAGGAGAGAAGGGCAGGAGAAGGTCAGAGAGACCTTCCTGCTTCTGCTGTTTTCTCAAATGCCAAGGTGCCATATTTTGGGTGGGATAGTGTGTCCTGAACTCCATCAAAGCCAAGAGAGAGGCAAACCAGGGGAAGAATAAGTAGGTCTATAAAGGCGGGAGGACTGAATTCTGCTTCAAGGCGTGGGAGTCAGGGAGAAGCCTGATTTTGTCATGAGAATGGCGTGTCTGCTAGTAGATGAGGATAGAAGAATGGAAGAGAAGAATGCACTCCCAACCACTGTTGCTAGTCTCCAAAGACTGTCACCATCCATTCCTGCCCTCCATGTGCATGCATGATACTGTTCACATCAAGCGTCGGAGTAATTCCCCTGCCCTGAATATGGGCTGATCTTACTCATTTTAATAGTAGAATGTGACAGAAATATGCCATGTGACTTCCAAGGCTAGGTTACAAAAGGCCATGCCACTTCTACCTACACTGTCTGGAATGCTTGCTCTTAGAATCTAAGCTCCATGTTATGATGAAGCCCAGGTCACAAGGAGGCCCTTGTGTGCCCCCAGCTCTCAGCCTCCAGTGAGCTCTCAGCGTCCAGTGAGCTCCCAGCCCATGGCCAGCAACAACTGCCAGACACATGAATGCGGAAACCTTTGAGATGCCTCCAGCCCCAGCCACCAGCCAACTGCAACTTCACAAGAGAACCACCTAGATGCATCTAATCTCCACCACCATGAAGATAGAAAGAATAAATCACCACAAAATATTGTGACTGTTGTTCTAAGTCGCAATGTTTTGGGGTGATTTTTTTATACAGCAACAGGTAACTAGAACACAGACAAAGGAGGAAGTCTATGTAACAGCACAGAGATGCTAAGCAACAGCTAGACTTTGGATGTTGTAAGTTCACTGAGATTGAGGAAGGCAATAGAAGGAAAGAATGGCCGAGCAGCAGGATCAGGGGCAGGAAGTGGTTGATCACTGAGGCCATACTTCTCCCCTCCCCGCCAGGGGTGAGGATCCCACCCTAGGAATATAGGGAAGCCGTAGAAGACGTCTTGTGGGGAGGGGGAGGCTAAAGTAATCAGATCTGAGGAACCCCCCAACCCCAGCAACAGTAGAGGGTAGAAGGTTTGGGAATGTAGAGAATACTGCCTTCACCCAGCATCCCCATGTGGACCCTGAACTAAGGCAACCACAGTGAAGGTAATGGGTGGGGAACAGAGAAGAGAAACGTGCTAAGAAAAAGAATCTATTGGATTTGGCGACTGTCTGGATTTGGGATTGAGAGGAAGGTAGAACCAAAGAAATCTCATTTATTCACTAAACTCTCATGGAGGGCCTACTATTAATTAGTATCAAATGTGCTTCCAGGCTTTGAGGATAAAGCAGTAAATAAGACCTTCTGGGCTATCATGAGCTTATATTCTAGTGAGAAAGAAAGATAATGAATGGATTTAAGGGAATTTAAGGCTTAATTAAATCCAGTTAGTACTTTTCCTATTAATCTGTCTCCTTATTTATCATGCAGTATACAGAAGACATGAACAACTTTCCATAAGATGAAACAAATTCCTTAGTTTTGTATTCCGAAAATGATGGACCAAGGCAGATTATCTAGCTCGAGAGTTCAGTTTACGAGGGCTTGCTTTTCAATACTGTTAGACCAAACATGGAAATGCAGGCATGTGGGGTCAAAGGAGCGCCTTGGGCTATGCATTGTGTCTTTGGTACCAGAGACTAGTGGCATGGAATAAAAAGAAGAATAAAAAATATGTTTCAGTCAAGGAGGAAGTGGTTCTCATTCAATTTTTGACAGAGATTTGTTAATTCAACAAATATCCACTGTACTAACTGCTAGGAACGTTACAGTGAAACAGAGAAAGAAAGCCCCACTTTATGGGCTTCCACTGTACTTGTGAAAACAGATAATAAACAGGTAAAGAAACAATTTAATACCAGTGCATTAACTTCCTATTGCTGGTGTCACAGATGACCACAAGCTGAGTGACTTAAAATACCTTAAGTATATTTTCTTATAGTTCTGGAGATCAGAAGTCTAAAAGAGAATCTTACAGGTTAAGTCAAGGTGTCAGTGGCACAGTGTTCCTTCGGAGAATCCATTTCCTTGCCTCTTCCAGCTTCCAGAGGCCACTTACCTTCCTGGGCTCGTGGTTCTCTTCCTGCCATGGCCCCACTCTGACCTGAGCTTCTGTGGGGCAGCTTCTTCCAGGACTCCGATCTTCCTGCCTTCCTCTTGCAAGGACTCTTGTTCCACTCAGATAATCTAGGGCAATCTTCGTATCTCAGTATCCTTAATTTAAACACATCTGCAAAATCTCTTTTGCCATGATGGGTTCTGGAGATTAGAATATGGATATGTGGAAATGGGTGGTTGGGGTGGGCATTATCCAGCTGACGGCAATGAGGAAAGTAAAGCAGGGTAAGCAGATAGAAAGTGTCACTAGAGAGAAAAGAAGTGAAAAATGAGATCAAGGAGGGGGTCTATGAACCACGGTAGGGACTTGGGATTTTATTCTCAGTGTGCTGGGAAACTTTCAGAGAATGTACTGCCCAAGTTGGAGCATGATTTAATTTACAGCTTTGAAGGTTCACTTTTGATGCAATGTGGAGAATAGTTTCAAAAAATATTATTCCAAAGAGGAACAGAAAAAAGGGGCTGAAGGGCAACATGTGGTCAAAGGAGGTGTTTCTGTTGCTGCTTTGATTTTTATTTTTCACACTGGAGATATTTCAGCAAGTCTGTCTGCTGATAGGAACAGAGCATACAGCAGAGGGGAAAGTGGATAACACAGGAATAAAAGGGGTTAAAAGCAGAAGTAGAGTCCTTGGCTAAGCCAGAGCACAATAGGATCCTGTGTACAAGTGGAGGGGTTGATCTTGGTAGGAACAGAAACCACTCTTTGTTAACAAGGGTGAAGGTGGAACAAGAGAGAAGAAACAAACATAGAAGAAACAAACAGAGAAGAACACCAGTATATTGTACCTATTTCCCTGGTAGAATACAAAGCAAGGGTATCGCTGTGTATGTGTGTGTGGTTGTGGGGTGTTGATGATTACGAGAGACAGGAATAAATGTGAAATATTTATTTAAGAGAGTGGGAGAATGTGTTGACATGGGAAATGTTGCAGATTTCTTGAGCAACGTGGAAAGCCCCTTGAGGACTGTAGTCATTAATTTAAAACTAGCAGGGTTGTGTGCCTGATTTTTCTCAGCCATGATCAGCTATTTGGGAGCAGTAATGGAGAGTGAAATGTTAGATTTAATCGAGAGTGGGAGTTTGAATGTGAACATGATGGAGAGAGAAGGGGAGAGGTGAAGCATGGGTCAATGCAAGGGAGCTGTTATAAATATGGACCACAGAAGGAAGAACATGGGCAGTGATAGAAAGTAAAAAGAGGTAGAGCCAATGGACAGAAAATCCCAATGGGGTAAAAAAAAAAAAAAAAAAAAAAAACCATTGGTATGGAAGTATTAGAGCAAGTAAGCTAGAAAAACAGGATGTGATGATCAAAGTGGGATGCCTAAAATTGAGATTTTGGAGATGTCTGTGTTAGCAACAAAGCATACCATGGGTGTGGATAACTACGGTGCGATGGAAGATAAAGTTGCTGTAGGCAACGACAAGGTGTTGGGGAAATTACCTACATAGATATTAAATACACAAAAAATGATAATAGAGTAGTGACAGGGAAATTTCCAGTAAGCCAAACCTAAGTTCTTCAACTAATAAAGGTAGAAAACTGGAAGGATAGTTAGTGATTATTAAAGGGGGAGTATCAAGTACTATAGTCAAAGACATTTGGGGGAGAGAGGAACAGGGAGAATAATAGTCTAGAAGTGATAATGAACATCACCATTCTAGGCACAGTGGTATATGTGATGGCGGGAGAAACATAGGCATCATTTGAGAGAGTCATGTGGGAAGCACTGTCTCAAGGGAAAGTCAGATATCTGCAAGAGCAAAATGAAAGGAACATTGAGGTTGAAGATTTAGGAGATTTAGCTGATGATACTCTGTAAGTTCCAGAGAAGTTACAGAGGAAGGTCTAGGGGCTCAGGGAGGAGTAGGGCTTGGGTCCGAAGACAGCTGCATGGAGTCATTATAGGGATAGTTTCTTGGGTGGGTTGTGGTTTTTGTGTGTGGAAACTGAGGAGGAAGGAATGGAGGGTATACGGGGATTAATTCTGATGTCCTCTTAGGGCAAGGCCAGCAAACATTTTCTGTAAAGAGCCTGATTACAAACACTTTAGCTTTGTGATCATGTGGTCCCGTTATGAACACTCAGTTCTGCCATTGTGGAGCAAAAGCAGTCATAGATAATACATAAATGAATGGGTGTGACTGAGTCCCAATAATACTGTATTTGGAAAATTAAGCAGTTTGCTGGCGCTGCCTTAGATGAAACTGGCTGCTCGGTTCTGGGGACTGTTATCTCAGGCAATTGCAGGGATAAAGCAAGTGAAGTAGTTTGGAGCAGGATGGCTGAAGTAGCATTTGCATAAGGAATGCCTGTCATGCCAGGGCCCCTCAGACTGCAGTAGAGTGGGCCCTCCGTGCTGTTCTCAGTAGCATTAGGATCTCTGTGGGCCACGCACATCCTGTTGTGGCCTCCTGAGTTTCAACTAGAACAACTGGTGAATGGTGGGGTCATTCTCCAAGACAGATGACGAGGGAGGGCCCTTGCGGGGCAGGAGATAGATGATTAATTTCATTTATAACCTTGATTTTGAAGTGTCTGTGAGACATCCAAGTAGAAATGACCAGTAGCCAGTTGGATTGGGATATTGAGCTCCAAAGATATCTAGACACATCTAGGTGTCTAGATGTCTCAGTGCCTAGCTGTCTAGGTGGGACATAGGTCGGTGTCTAGATGTCTAGATGCCTAGGTGGGTGAAAGTTTTGTCCATGAATAAGGGAATTGAAGCTTCACTCTGGTTCCAGCCGGAGCTGATCTCCTTGGGAACAACATTTAATAGGTAGGCAAAAAGATTCAGATACAGAAACCTTCACTGAGTTCTTAGGTTTTAAATCAATCTTCTGTTTTCCAAATTCCAGCCCCCTCTTGTGCTGGGTGAGTCCTGAGATTCTGGAGAGTATAAAACAGAAAGTTTCCAGTGTGCATATGTCAGATAAATACACTATTTGCTTGAAGTTGTATTACCATAAATTGAGTGCACGAAGAAAATCTTGAGTTTTCTTCTGAAATTTTTCAGTAGAGCAAGACTTATTCATGAGTCATGTGTTGATCCTCCTTCGCCTTTTTTGATGGTTCATTTTTCTTCTCACCATCACCCCTATAAAAGAACAAAAAATAAAATAAAGGGTGATATGCAAATTATTTGACATTACCACCAATGAACAGTTTTCATTCAGGGAAGGACTGGAAGCTGTTGTGTAAGTGGATGTTTTCAGGTTGTCTCTTAATGTGCCTTGGGAACGCAGAAAGTCGAAATTAGATAGTGGAAAAGTGGTTTGCTCTTGGAATCAGAGGACTTGGATTTGAGAGGTGGTTTTGGCCCGAATAGGAAGCATGAGCTTGGGTACCTCACTTAACTTCTCTGCATCCCAGTGGTCTCACTTGTAAAACATCAACCATGAGCCACGCATATGCCAGACACCTTATATACTCCTTGTTTCATTTAATATTCCCTACCTAAAACAGGATGCTGTGATAGTCAAATGAGAAAATGGATATAAAAGCACTGCGAAAACTACAAAGCAATATGTCAACATATGTCACTGTATACCTCACTAGTCATTGTTTTCAGTGGTCCTAAAATGGCCTTAAAAATAACGGACTGATTTGCCCATGCCCAGAGGCCTAATTTGTGGCTCAGTTTTCTTTTTGTGCTGCTGTTTTTAAGAAAGCGAACCAACACCTTGTCCTTTATATTTTATAGTAAAATTGCCAAACTCAGAAAAGGGAAGATAAAATTCCAAAATGCTTAGGTGACATGAACTCCAATCCTCTTAGAAGATTTGCTGTGACTTTCTTAAACTCACAGTCTGCTGCTTTTTCTAAAGCTCCCCTAGCAAAGTAAAGGGTTTGGAAGAGGAATCCATGGGGGTGCTCTTTCCTGGACTGAGGAGGCACTGCCATTAGACGATGATGGCATTCCTGCATTATAATTTACACCTGCATTCCATGCACTTTATTCACTGCCAATAATTATTGAATAATTACTGTGTTCTCCTACTGAGGCCTCTCTTTGTACTCCCACTTCTTCCTAGGGTTTCAGCTAGATTGTTGCCTTTTGAAAGTTTCTTTCCTTCTGAAATGAAGGCCGGTGGTTTATAATTCTTATTTTTGAGCCAAGCTTTTAAATCAGAAAGCTGTGTACCCAGTAGCCCGTCCTGTCTCCCTGGTTCCTGAATGCACTGTTTGCTGGAAGGAGAACAGGAAGCGGTTTGTCCTAGAAAGTCACTTTTGCTTAAAGACCTTAAAATTCATGTGTTTGTGACTCCCATGTTACCTATTTTCATGTAGCATCTTCCAAATTTGCTAAGCTGATTTGAATTGAGATAAATTAGATCATTTTCAGCCCAACTTGCCTGCCAAATTCAAATTGGCACTTGAAGCACTTTATCTACGTTTAGGGGTTTGTTGGAAGACAAAATCATCAAGACTTAGCTACATTTGAAGGAGTTTGTTTTATTTTCCTGTATGAAAAAAAAAAAACAAGTTAATTCTTGCCTTTTCTCCCCTTCTCTGCAAAAAAAAAAAAAAAAATTCCTCAATTACTTAGTCTGTCTTAGTATCCATTCTCTAGGTCAGAAGAATAAACCTAAAGTACAAGACATAATCTGATTGCTTTATCTAGGTGATCTTCTGACTGTAAGATCATTCTGGTGCCACGGCACCCAAGGAAAGTATTGTTAAGACTGGAATCTTTACTCATTATTGCTTTCCATTAAAAACTTATAATTAATCATATAAGAAACTTAAATTTCTGTCACTCCTGGAAGAGTGCTTATTCTGAATCCTAAAGTGTTGTTTTTTTTTTTTGTCACATACTTTACAACCACGACAAACCTCAATAAATGATGGTTGAATAACCAAGTCTTCTTTAAGCCTGATTACTGAAGTAGAGACAAAAGCCATTCTGGAGTTCAAACTACGCAAACAGTATCAGGCTGCTTTGTGTTTTTACTCAACCTTAGAACTTGCACCCAAAATGACCATAGTCCTAGTATTATAGAACAATTAAATACAAGGCAAGCTTCACTGAATAAATGCAGATGTTTCTGAAATTGGCAGTATAATGTAACACACAACACAGGCTTGAGCAAAGTGCTTTATACCCATTTCTTAGTCCTCAAACAAGTTCTCCAAAAAGTTGGTGGGCAGAAGGCAGGAAATAATATGATCCTTTGCATTATAGCAAAGGAATTGAACGACCTGAAATTGGTTGGGAGATCTAAACTAGACATTCAGAAAATCATTTTGTATCCAGGGGCCTCCTCAGTATGAGAAGCTTCCCAATGATTTTCTCATAAGAAAACAGATGGTGACAAATAAAGTCATAGGAATGTTTGAAACTTAATTTTGTTGTGTTGTAAATAATATATTCCCTTGAATAATATCCCTTTATAGTACACATGTCACCTCACCCAGCTATCTCTATTGTGAAAGACTCAGATTTGGGAGAGGACAGATTGGCTTTCCCTGATGTCCCTATTGTTATAAAATGTTTGATGAAGCTGAAGCTTGCCTCCAAGTATTTTTTAGATATTGGTCAATTTATTCATTTAATAAATGATTGCTGAACATCTGCCACCTGCTAGACACTGCACTAGGTCCTGATAATAAAACAAACAAAGCACAGTCTCTGCCCTCCTTTGACATCTCTGCAGCTGCTCAAAGTAAAATTGGAATCAAAAGCCAAGAGATGAGGTTCATTAGATACAGAAATGGCTGACCTCAAGAAATAATCCTTACAGGTTGGCTGAGAAAATGTTAAGACACATAACTTATAAACAATTATGAATGTGTTAAACTGCAGCTATTATCTAATCCGGATAAAATGAATCGACATGCTGAAGTGATGAAATGCATTCACTCCCTCATCTATCACGTGTATCGTGTGTGTACCTTTCCCTGCCCTCACAGAACCTACAGCACCGATTTACCAGTTTCTCTCTCAGCCTTTTCCAGCTGTGGAAATGTCACCACATCCGTTCAGTTGCATAAACCAAATTGTAGGAATCATCTTTGATTCTTCTCCTTCCCTCAGCCTCAACCCCCTTCCCTCACTTGTGGTCCCCTCAGCCCATACACAATCCAGTAACAAATTTTGCCCACTCCAAGACACACCATGAATCTTCCCTTTTTTTCACAGTCCCTACAGCCACTCCTCTGGCCTAGCACCATCTTCTCTCGTGTGACCCACTAGGATGAAGTCCTGACTGGTGCCCCTGCTTCTGTGCTTCTCGTCCAAGCCCAGCACACACACCTCCCTTCCTGACTCAGCAACGAGAGTGAAAGTTTTTTTGCAAATCCACCCTCCTCTTCCTGATCTATAAAGGCGTATGTGATGATATAGCCTCTGTTTTTCTCTCCCGGGTCAACTACTACTATTGTTGCCTTCGTCCAGACACACTGGTCTTTCTGTGCCTCCCATTCGCAGACTTCCTTCCCAACTTTGGGCCTTTGTACAGGCTGATCCTTCTGATCTTCACAGAGCTCATCATTCAGATCACAAAGAAGGGTCACTTCCTCAGACACCTTCTTTGACCTTCCACTCAATTCCACATCACCGGCACTGTAATTTTCAGCCTACCACTTCTCAAAATCTGTGATTTATCCTCTTTTTTTGCTTATTTGATTCTTGTGTGTCTACCACCACTAGAATAGAAACTCTGTGTCTATCTTGTCTGCTACTGTATCCCTGGTGCCTAGAATGTTGCCTGATGTGCATTTGATGCTAGTAAATATATGTAGAATGCATGGATGCATGAGGATAGTAGAAAAGGAGGGGGTAATGAGAACTGGAGGGAGGAGGTGAGGAGAAAGGGAGAGACTGGAGAATGAAAAGATATGGAGAAATGTTGGCAGAGGGAGAGCCAGAGGGACAGCAAGAGAAATTAACTGACTTTGAGATTGAGACTCCAAGGACAGAAAAAGTTAAATTCAGCAGGAGTATAAAGTGGGGTGAGGAAGAGGTGGAGAGGTGGGGATGGAGAGGCTGGCAGCAGGCGGGTCGTCAGGAACTTTGAAATCCAAGAAAAACCGTTTATGCTTTATTCCTTAGAAACCAATTAGAGGTTTTAAGCAGGGGAGTGACAGGATTAGATTTGTGTTTTAGAAAGATCACTGTGGCTGAGATGTAAAGAATGAATTAGAAGAGAGAAGACAGAAGAAAAATTATGTTAACAGAAAGGAATGGTCACTGTGGCAGCTTAAACAAAGGGGAATCTGAAAGCAGGGATTTGGCAGTGTTTTTCCAACACTGTCAGGGAAGAGGTGGTAAATCTGAGAATCTGAGCATCCCAGTGACTACAGAGGAAGTATATAATGGCCGGTAAGAGTCTGGGCTTGGAGTCAGACAGACCTGGGTTTAACCTCAAATCTATCACTCTGTAGCTATGTGATCTAGAACAAGCTATCAATTCTAAGCCACAGTGTTCTCTTCTGTAAAATAGGAGTAATAACTGACAAAATATAAACTGCTTAGTTCTCTGCTTGCTATATTTGAGTGCTAAATAAATATTAGTTTTATTGTGATATTACTAGATGTGCCCTGTGCTGGGCTTAGAAAATTCGAATGGGTCACTCCATAACCTAGACAAACTGGACCTCACAGCCTCTACCTTCTTGTGATATGAGTCTCTATAAATCAGGAAACTCTGATTATTAACTTCACTTCCTAGATAGTTGCTTTATGAGTATCTTGTCCACCAATAAAAGCATATTTTTTAATGCATAGTAAAAAGATAAAATTGTGCTTACATGTAGTCTCTGTTGAGTTAGGTTAGCTTGAGTCAAGCCCCTAAACTTACATTCATCTCTAAGAAGAACCGAACTTTGAGATGTGCTTTGGTTTCTGAGGACAAAGTCCACACCCTGGGTCAGTAGCTGTGCCAAGGAGACCCACCCTCGGAGAGTGAACAGGGGGCTGTCTTTGACAATGGGATTTTGTCTCTCAAACATCAGCCATTCCCAACTGTGCCATGTAGAAGCACATGCCTTAAATTTGATCACTCTTCTACATAACATTTTTAATACTTGAAAATTTCCTACTTTTCTTTTACTTTCCTCCCTCCAATCGTTCCTTGAGCACAGATATACAGATGGAATAAGAAATAACTAGGGTTGTTTTTCAGTTCCCAGCTTCAAATGGATCAGGAGTGATGCCGGCTTATGCATTTGATGTGTTTTTCTTTGAATCTGTCTTTGGGGAAAAGGGTTATGTCTGTTAGAGACTTAATATTTTTAGAAATTTAATAGGCTCATTGAGAGGTAAATATTTTAAACAGGCCACCCATGCGTTGCATTAACTGCACCTTGCTGTGACATTATCACAAAGGCTTCAAACCTCAGGGACTGAGAAACCTTTTAACACTCTGTTTAGTAAACGTTAAACCGTCGGTTGATGATCTGAGTTCACTCTCCCTTAGTATAGATCAGGCTGCTGAGGCGGGTGATATTTCAGTCATTTGAATGTCAGTCTAAAAGCACGCACATCACTGCTGCACACCATCAGAGCCTCGGGTCATTTACACTTGTGGTTGTTTTACTTCACAGCCCAGAGCCTTCCCCGAGCTGCTGTCATTCTGACCCTGAGGCCGCCCTTCACAGCCTCCTGACTCCACTCCCAACATCCCCTTTCAAGCTGACACAGAGCAAAGGCTGACCTTGTCCCATCAACCACTTACCCACACAGACCCAATTAATCTTTGGTTGCCAGTAAATCCAGCGCACTTCCCTCCTTGCATACTACAGAATTTCGCAGAGGGGATGCTTTGGGCTTCGTTTGCTTCCCTATGAGATGAGCTGTGGCTGAAACACAGGCAGCTGCCCTATAGAATGATCTGAGGCCCCTGACCACCAAAGGTGTCTCCTTGACAGAGTTTCAGGGTGTGGGAACTCACTCCTAGCCTCTTTCCATTACTCCTGAGGACTTCCTTCCAAGAATAAAGAATTCCTAGGAACATTAACCAGTTGCCTCCCATAAGGCAGTGGTGTCCTAAGACAGAGTTCATACAGGGAAAGGGATGGAAAAGGGCACTGAAGACGGGGTTCTGGGTGTCTTGAGGCATCTGAAGGCACTGGGTGCCTGCAAGTAGTGAGAGACCCCAAGTGAGGGCACGACATGACTCTAGAGTCAAATAAACCATCTGGGTTTGTTCAAGGTCATTAAACTCTATGACCCACCATGCAGCTGCATTATAATCAATACAGATATCACTCACTGCCAAATTTAATTTTTGCCAGACTTGGCTTTGGTCAAGAACACAAAAACACAAATCAGTGGCTACTTCAACAGATGGAAGGTGGGGGTCTAGAGTGAGACTCGTAGCGTCCACCTTGGGCATTCAGGATAATGAAGATGCATCCAGATCAATGTAGGAAGGTAACCGTTGTCTACATGAGATTCCTGGGTCAGCACTGGCCTCAATTTGACGGGCTTCTTATCCGTGAATAGAGTGCAGACTGGAATTTGAGGTGTGGGGTCTGATAAGGAAGAGGGCATTCCCCGCCTGTGGAGTGAGAAACTTGAGGGGTAGAAAGGCTGTGTTCCAGTACACTTTCTGTCACTGGTAACAGCATCCTATTGCACCAACCCTGTAGCTCAGGTGACCCTGCTGTCCACGTTAGCAAGAGTTGGGAAATATAGTTCGGTCCTGTGGTAGGCAGAGTAATGCTCCCTCCAGAGATGTCTGTGTCCTAATCCTATGAATATGTTAAGTTATATGGCAAAAGAGAATAAACGTTACAGATAAAATTAAGATTGCTAATCAGCTCACCTGGAATGGGTGAGATTATCCTGGATCATCTCAGTTGGCCAAATATAATCACGAAGATCTATAAAAGTAAAGGAGGAACGATGATGTAAGGAAGTCTTGACCCACTCTTGCTGACTCTGAAGATGAAGGAAGAGAGTTACATCCCAGCAAGGGATGCAAGTGGCCGTTAGAAGCTGAGCAAGCCAAGGAAATGGAGCAACCCCTAGAGACCACGGAGGGAATGCAGCCCCACCGTGTACCTTGACTTCAGTCTGGTGAGACACATGTTGGATTTGCAACCTACAGAACTGTCAGATAACAAATCTGTGTTGTTTTAAGGCACAAGGTTTGTGAGAATGTGTTATAACAGCCATTGGAAACTAATACAGGTCCCTTCTGAGATGCAGGATTCGTTCCACCAGATGATTTGTCCAAAGCCACAAATCATATTCTCAGTCCCTGAACAGAGCAACTTCTCATCTTTAAGCACAACCTAAAAGCTTCCTAAGTTCCACTTCTTCCTGTGGCATAGAGAGTTTAAGCCAGATCCCCCGTGACCGCAGGCATTCAGAAGTTCTAGGCGAGCAGAGTACGAAATGAAGAACATCCATTATTGGAAGTCAACGTGAAACTTACCTCAGAACTTTTCAGACTACTGCTTCAAAAGAAGAAATGCACATTAAGGGGGTTGTTAAGGATCTGACTAGGCAGCTTTAGAAAAAAAGATTCAGAGACAAAATGTGTCCCGTATCTCAAGTTTACCTTTATTGTTCCAAAGAATAGCGGGGATCTTAGAAGACTGTCATCTTAAAGCACAATGTGTCGAGTTAAAGATGGAGTGGCAGTATTAATGGAATTGCCTTGCTTTAGTAGGTTTAAGGCAAATCCTTAACATTATTTTCCTGCCGTTTTCTAAATTAAATTTATAAGAAATATTATGTATCCTGCTGTGCAAAGTGAAAGCTGTATTCTTGTAAAGGGCTTATAATCATATTAAAAAGCTGGAGGGTGAAGTTTGTTCATGCCATCAAAGTCACAAAGTAAAAATAGAGTCTTATATTGTGCATTTTTATAATGGTAATACCTTTTGGGGTATATAACACCACAAAGTGCTTCACTGCTATTGTTTTGTTAATCCTCAGAACATCGCCGGTGGGGAGGTATATTTTTATCTCCACTTTGCATACGGGAAAACTGAGGCACAGCGAGTGTCAGCAATTTGCCTTGGCCTGCCAGTAGGTGGGCAGCACAGCTTGCGCAGAAACTCCAGGGTTGTAGCCCAAAGACTACTCACACCATTCATCAGATGACAGTCATCTTCTAATCTACCGTTCTGCAGGTACAGAAATAGCTCCAGGACTTTGGCATCTCTCAAATTTTATCTTCAAGTTCCTTAAGAAAAATATCCTATGAATAGATTTTCTGTTAATTCCACTACACCTGCTTAAAATACTTATGAAGAGTCGGTAGGAGGTAACAGCACAGGGCTCAGGATGGGGACATTTTTGTAAAGTTAGAGGGAAATGTGGATGATCTGGGGAAAGCCGAGAGGGACAGTCTGCGGAGCTGGAGCGGGATGGTCTGTCTGGTAAACCAGAAGCTCCTCCCAGGAGCCTGCTCACCAAAAGCATGCAGTTCTCCTCTGACCAGGGAATTCCAGGTCTTTCAGGAAGTTCTATTCCTGGGCACAGAGATTATTTCCCTTTTCCTGCAGACTTAGATTTTACTTTTATTTTACTCAAGCTTCTGCTTTATGTGCGTTAAACCAGCTGGTGCGTGCCGGGTTTGAGCATCTTGATAGGAACATTCAGTAACTGAACTTAGAGTTTAGTTCCCCTGCTCTGGGCCATGGAGAGCAGGTGGTCCAAATTCTCCTCTCTGTTGATTTCCTCAGTTATGTTTCCCTGAGTGACAGAGAAACCAAAGGCTTGAGCACCTTGCAAACAATATAGGCAAACACAGGGATGTATTGAGCACCTGCTAGGCGATAGCATGAGACCCATGTCTAGGTCTCAGCATGTCACTCCTCGGACTTCATTGGAATTATGCTGTCCATTTTCACAGCACAAGAGGAAAAGTCATTTGCTTAAGGTCGTATCATGAGTAAGTTGGTGTTGGTGCAGCTGGGATTCAGCCCCAAGTCTGATGGGACTTGACCATCTGCTTTTAACCACTACCCTAAGATCCCTCTAATGTTCTAGGATGTCTGATCTATCCTGCATCCTGTGATAAATGGACTTTGCCAACCAGAAACTATCCTTCCAGCACAGTGATGTGCTCAGGGCTGTTTGCTGTTTGTGTCTGTCTTTGGTATCCTGCTATGCAACCTGATAAGCTTGCCCATATTCCTTAGTTTTAGAGCTTCTTACCCTCAACACCTTTCAGTAAAAATATGAGTGACAAGGTTTCTAATTTTTCTTCCTGGGAACTGATTGAAAACAGACAATGGGCTGGGTGCAGTGCCTCATGCCTGTAATCCCAGCAATTTGGGAGGCCAAGGGAGGCAAATCACCTGAGGTCAGGAGTTTGAGACCAGCCTGATCAACATGGTGAAACCCCATCTCTACTAAAAATACAAAAATTAGCCGGGCATGGTGGCACACACCTGTAATCTCAGCTATTCAGGAAGCTGAGGTAGGAGAATCACTTGAATCTGGGAGACGGAGGTTACAGTGAGCCAAGATCGTGCCATTGCACTCTAGCCTGGGCGACAGAGTGAGACTCCATCTCAAAAAAAAAAAAAAAAAAAAAAAAGAGAGACAGTGAAGTTATTTGGATAGCTAGCATTTTCTATTCCTTTCCTTCCTATGCCTATATGTTATATTGCGCCATTAGTGTGTTTCAAATGCTCAGTTGTTCAATGATTTATTTACATAAATAAATAGGGTTTATTTATATGCTCGCTATATAACCTGATAATCATGCCCATATTCCTTAGTTTTAGGGCTTCTTACCCTCAACACCTTTCAGTAAAAATATTAGTGACTAGGTTTCTAATTTTTCTTCCTGTGAACTGATTTAAAACAGACAGTGGGCTGGGTGCGGTGGCTCACTCCTGTAATCGTAGCACTATGGGAGGCTGAGCCGGGTGGATCACCTGTCAGGTGATCATGAGATAGAACAATCTGGTTGTTTAAAAGTGTATGGCACCCCCCATCCCATCCCCCAAACCCAACCCCCTAACCCCTCTTCCTCCTACTTTGGGCATATAAGACATGCCTGCTTCCTTTTCACATTCTTCCATGATTGTAAGTTTCCTTAGGCCTCCCCAGAAGCCAAGCAGAAGCTGTTATGCTTCCTGTACAACCTGCAGAACCATGAGCCTGTTAAGCCTCTTTTCTTTAATAATTACCCAATCTCAGGTATTTCTTTCTAGCAGTGTGTGGACAAACTAATACAACCAGCTACACAAAAGCTCATCCAAAAGAAAAGATTCCATTCCCAGGTTAAGGGACACAGTGGAGAGATAAGGGGCTTACTCCATCTGTTCTCACCTGGACAGCACAGATGATCTTACATAGCGCTGGTGTTACACAGAGTATCTGGAACTAATTTCTGTAATGTCTTCTTCATTTCTGGGTTGAGTTTTTTCCCAGACCTGCCAGCATGCCCACTATGCAGAGCCCCAGCCATACCCCTCACTTCTCATTGTTCCGGTACCTTCCAGTGACTTCATGCTGCAAACACCTGCGACTCTGTCTAAGGGTTTCATCTGACCATTTGTATGGCCGTCTGAGCGGAGGGTTGGCAAAAAGCACCAGGAAATTAACACCCCTGGGAGCAGCAATAGCCAATGATGAATTGGAATTAGTGAATCTTTAGCCCACCTTCTTTGCCTCTCAGGTAGAACATCTGATGCATCTTCTACACTATGACCAAGAGACCCTACAAGATTTAACCCATTTACCCACAGAAGTAACCTGCTCACTGATATACTTACTTCCCTTCCCTATCTCACTTCGCTATTCCTTGTTGGTGCTTCCTGAGATAACCTCCCAAACAAACTCAAGTTTGTCTTCTGGGGGAACCCAACCTAAGACACCCATGTTTCCTGGACTTCTGTCTTTCCTTGTTCTATAAATCACTTACCTATTGAATTATAGAGTTAGACTGGATCTTCTGAGTCATCTAGCTTTGTATTGACTGTGTTAGTCCATTTTTGCATGAATACCTGGGGAGAGATAATTTATAAATAACGGAAGTTTAATTGGTTCACAGTTCTGTGGGCTATACCAGCATGGCTCCAGCATCTGCGTCTAGTGAGAGCCTCAAGAAGCTTACAGTCATTGTGGAAAGGAAGGAGAGCTGGTGTGACACATGGTGACAGCAGGAGCAAGAGGAAGAGAAGCGGGAGGTCCCAGACTCCCTTAAACCACCAGATCTCCAGTGAACTGAGCGAGAACTTACTTATCACCAAGGGGATGGTACTAAATCATTCATGAGGGATCCACCCCCATGATTATTCAATCACCTCCCAGCAGGACCCACATCCAACATTGGGAATCACATTTTAAGATGATATATGGAAGAGACAAACATCCAAACCGTATCACTGACCTTCAGGGCGGAGGAAGGGCAATAAGGCAGGATTCCAGCCATTTCCTTTAACTGCAGCAGGGTAATTTCTACATAATTTACCTCTTGTCTTGTCAGTAATATTCAATTTGAACTAAATAATGTAAACCTTTTAAAAAATTGCTTAAAAAATAATCGATCTATATAAATTTATTTTCCCATACAGGAATCATATCTGTATTCATTTCCTATAGCTACCCTGATAAATTGTGAAAGACTTGTTGCCTTGAAATATATTCTTTCATGCTTCTGGAAGCCAGAAGGCCAAAATCAAGGAGGTGATAGGGCCATCTTTTTTCTGAAGGCTTTATGGGAGAATCCTTCCTTTTCTCTTCCAGGTTCTGGTGACTCAAGATGCTCCCTGGCTTGTGGTGGCATAACTTTAATCTCTGTCTCCATCTTTGGTTATTCTTCGCTCTGTCTATGTCTTCCCTCTTCCATCTCTTATGAGGACACTTGTCATTGGATTTAGGGCCCACCTGGATAATCTAGGATAATATCATCTTGACATTCTTAACCTAATTATATCTGCAAAAATAGTTTTTCCAAATAAGGTCACATTCACAAGTTCCCGGCATTAGAACATGGTCATATCTCTTTGGGAGCCATCATTCTATATATTACATCAGCCATAGCATCTCTGACCAACAGTGTATGATACAGCTCAAATTTATAATGATTGTCAATTTCTTCTCTCACATGACAGTTGATTTCATTTTTTGCTAAACTCTAATTTCATAAAAGATAATCTTCATGTTGTGCCCAAATCAGCATTAGGTAATTTTCCCCCATCAGTCCTACTTCTACCTATGGAAATACTGAGGGATAAACTCAGTTCTTTTGCAATAAGACTAATGAATAGAGCTGAACCTAAAACATAAGGGTCAGAGAAATGTGGAGGTTTGTGAAAGCAGGGCAATCTGGACAACTAATTCAACATAATTTATTAATTCTTTATTATGTGTTTACTTTGTGCAATATACCGTGGTGGATGGTGCGGAAGATTTTAAGATGGATAACAGAGTTCAGGACCTCCACATAGCAGGGCAACAGGACTTGTTCACGTATAACTACAATGCAAAATATTATGCAAATAACTGTAATACAAGGTAGAAGGTGGTGGAGGTCATGAAAGAGGATTAACAAAGTGCAGAGGGAGTTAGAGGAGAGGATATTCTTTGTCATCCCTTCTATTCTGTCTCCACACAGAAGCCAAAATGAGTTAAAAATAAACTGAACATGCTCAAAGCAGGCTCTTCCAGGCTCAACACTATACAATGGCTCTATGTGGGAAAAAAGAAAAGAAAACAAAAATCCAACCCCTGATATGGCCTTCAAAGCCCCTACTCCCTCTTCAGCCTTGCCTGGTCCACACTCCTTGCTCTCCACATAGGCACCAGCCACAGGGCCCCTGCGTTAAGGTCTTCAGACTTGCCATGCTCTCTTCTGGCCCAGGGCCTTCTCCCAGCCACTCCCTGAGCCTGGAATACTCTCACCCCAATCCTTTGCTCTTAACCTTAATTAGGACTCTCTTGATTGCTTATTTAAATTAGATCCTGTCATATTAGCTAATAGCATCTTGAATTTTTCTTCTTACTGCTGATCATAGTTTGCAATCACACACCTAGGTGTGTGATTATTCATTTGATGTGAATCTTTGCTATTGGATGATAAGCTTCAGTAGGGCCGCTATTTCACACAACATTCGCATGGTACACTGGAGTATGGCAAAAAATAAGAGCATGTGTCTAGGGCAAGGGTTGGCAAGCTTTTTAAATAAAGGTTCAGTTAGCATACGTTTTAGGCCATATGGTCTCTGCTGCAGCAACTCAACTCTGCAACTGTAGTGTGAGAGCAGCCACAGATAATATGCAAACAAGTGGGTGTATCTGAGTTCTAATAAAATCTCACTTGTAAGAACATGTGCAGGGCTGGATTTGGCTCTTGGGTTGTAGTTTGCTGACACCTGGTCTAGGTGTGTGGAGGCTGGTGTAATACCCTTAATACTAAGGGTATAAGTGGAGGCTGGTGTAGTACCCTTAATCCTAAGCTGTGGAGTAAATAATTCACTAGATAGTCCATAGGAAATTGCAGGAGGTTCAAAGGTATGTGAGTAAAAGAAGGTGTGTGAGTAAAAATTTTTTTAGTATTTGTATTAGTTCATTTTCACACTGCTCTAAAGAACTGCCCGAGACTAGGTAATTTATAAAGGAAAGAGGCTTAATTGACTCACAGTTATGCATGGCTCGGGAGGCCTCAGGAAACTTACAATCCTGACAGAAGGTGAAAGGGAAGCAAGCTTCGACCTTCGGACATGGTGGCAGGAGAGAGAAGAGTAAGCAAGGAAATGACAGACCCTTATAAAATCACCATATCCCGTGAAAACTCACTATCATGAGAACAGCATGGGGAAAACCACCCCCATGATCCAGTCACCTCCCACGAGCTTCCTCCTTCAACACGTGGGGAGTATGGGGATTATAACTCAAGATGAGATTTGGGTGGGGACACAGCCAAACTATAGCAGTATTATTAATCTGGGAACACCTCTGATGAAAGGAATCAGAAGAGATTACAGGCTCAGAGAGGAGCAGTTAGGAACCTATATGCAAGATAAGTTATGATGAATCTCACCTGAAAAGACTGAAAGGGAGCAGATGAGGGATATTACAAAATTAGTTCTGATGTTTTATCCTGGGTATTAGATAATGGTATTGCACTAATTAGGAAAGAAACAAGGACTTTAGGAGAAAGATTGCTTTTGTATTGAGGGGAAATGGCCAACTGAGCTTGATGTGTCCAGTTTAAGGTGTTAAGAGGCATAAAGTTGGGTAGCCAACAGACCAAACGAGGGGCTTAAGCGAGGGACAGGTGCTGCAGATGCAGATTTGGGTGAAGGGCTGAGGGACAGGAGAGAGGGAAGGTGCGGTGCCCAAGGACAGACCCTGGTGATGATCTTCAGTTAGTCAGTGAGTGCAGAGAGGAAAGGGTACTAAGTGACCCAGGACTGCAGAGAGCTACAGGACGCAGACCGGGAGGGTTTTCAGAAGGAAAAGTGAAATCAGCCCCAAGCAAATCCATCTCCAGAAAGCAAACAAAGTATATATTTATTTCTGAAATTATCAAAATATATCAACAGCCTGGTGCACTAACCAGAAATTATGTAATAAAATTAGCCAGGGTGAGTCTAGCCTTAGGGTTGGCACTGCCCCACTCTCTTCAAGAGTCTGCATCATGAAGAACGTGACACAGAAGAGACAGACCTATTTGCTTTCTTTATCCAAGGCAGGCTCGCACACTTAAAATGACCTGAACAAATTCAATAATCTGTTCATTTGCTAGAGTCTCTCCCCGAGACTCCATTGATGGGTGATTTATCAGAGCAGCCAGGGCAGGCGCAGGGGCATTCTCTGCATTTGCTTTGAAGCCCCGATGCCAAAGCACATTATCAGGTCTGAAGGTCATTATTTCCATAGAAAACAATGGCTTGTGGTTAATTTCACCCTGTTGGCATACAACAGGGGAGATGACTGGCGATAATGTGAGGACAGAGAGTTCACTGCAGCCCACATCTGTAGTTCAGCTGCATTCTGTCTGTTCACCCTATATTCTCACGCTGCCCTTGCCTCCTGGGAAGAATGGGATGCATCTGTTCTTTAGAATGAAGGCTCTGAATCCTCCTTGGCCCTAGGTATAACCTGGAGGGAAAATGCCCACCCAGCAGAGGATGGACAAAGGCCGATTTCACTGGGTTTTTCACTTGCCACTCTCTGGGCCAAAGCATTTGATCGCAGCTGCCTGTGGTTAGGCTAGCAGAGAAATTAGCAGAAGGAGGAGAGCGATGATCCCAGACAACTTTTCTGGAATAACCCCAATTTGTTCTCACTTGCTGAGTTCTGCATTCCTGCCAGGTACTCTGGAATTTAAACTACTGTTTATTAGTTTCTGTGGATTCTCTTTCTGGAAAGATTTACTATTCTTGCATTTCTTGGGTAAAAAATATCTATAAAAACTTCGAGGCATCTTTGGGGATTTTACAATCAAGAAGTAGAAAATTTTGTTTTAAAGCTGAAGCTAATGAGAGATCATCCTGTAATGGGTGAGATATAAGGCTCTGTATCTATGGAGGGAAGGGATGAAGGAAACAGGCAATTTGTTAGCTCTCTCCGTCAGCAGAAAAATTTCAACTTTACAGCCTGACAAGACAGGTTTGCAATCTAGAACATGCCAAACCTCAAGTGAAAAACAACTGTTACTCATGCAGGTAACCATGCATTTTCACGAAGTCTTCTGGCTTCAGGATAATGAGTCCATTATTTCTCTAGAATGACTTTCAATAGCATTTCTCTGTGAATACATTTCAAATTTTAACAGCACTCAGGGTTGCACGTGGAAAAGCTACCAGGCTATAAATGGAGCTGTGCCAATCATTCTCCACTTGCACCTCGGGTCTGTTTTCTGGCCTTCTCTGTGTGGCAGGAGGTTGCTCTTTATAAAGGGCTTCACTAATCTCCCTGTTCTCTGGACTCTGGTTGGGTTTGTGCAATAGGGGCACCAGTAGGAAACCGGGGGGTGGGGAGGGTGTAAAAGCACTCAGGGTACCTATTTCCTCAGTCCCCTTCCTGGTCCCTACCTGCCCTGCTGAGGTTCCTGCCAGCTGACCCCTCTGTGGCCTCCAGGAGCAGACACTTTCCCTTTGCCCCTTCGGGCTCAGGGGTGCTCAGGGCCTCCCCAAACCTTGTTGGTTCTGCCATACCTGCCCACATCCCTGTAAGTCATCCCTTTATTAGCCTCTTTTCAATGAAACTCTGAAAGGGTGTCATGGGTTTCCTGTCTCCTCTGTGATGGAGACAACAGTCATATTTTCATAAGGTACTATTTGTAATATCACATAAAAGTGAGTATGGAAACAACCATGTTCAACCAGCCAACAGTTTCATAGCTGTGTTAGGAAACTTGACAGAATAATTCTAAATTTCTTCTAAAAGAAAAAATATCCAAGAATATAGTCAGGAGAATTCTGGAAAAAAATTTAAAAATTTTCTGTGGTGTTTTGTTTTGTTTTGTTTGTTTCAAGACAGGATCTTTCTCTGTCACTCAGACTACGGTGCCATGGTGCACTCTTAGCTAACTACAACATCAAACTCCTGGGTAAAACTCACTGTAACCTCAAATTCCCACCTCAGCCTCCCCAGTGCTAGGAATACAGGCACATACCACCAGGCTTGGCTAATTATTTTTTTATTTTTTGTAGAGACAGCATCTTGCTGTGTGGACAGGCTGGTCTTAAATTCCTAAACTCAAATGATCACCCTGCCTTAGCCTCCCAAAGGGCTGGGATTATAGGTGTGAGCCATCATGCCTAGCCTAAAACTTTCGATTTATCAGATATTAAAACTGATTATAAAACTTCCATAACTGAAACAAAGTAACACTGGTACAAGAATAGAAGATAGATCAGTTAAAGAGAATAGAGGGCTGATATGGTTTGCCTGTGTCACCACCCAGATCTCAACTTCGTTTGTATCTCCCAGAATTCCCATGTGTTATTAGAGGGACCCATCACCTGACCTGGATGGAACATCAAATATAATTTTTTTTTTTTTTTTTGAGATGGCATCTCACTCTCTTGCCCAGATTGGAGTGCAGTGGCACACCTTTGGCTAACTGCAACCTCTGACTCCCAGGTTCAAGCGTTCCTTCTGTCTCAGCCACCTTAGTAGCTAGGATTATAGGCATGTGCCACCACGCCCAGCTAATTTTTGTATTTTTAATAGTGATGGGGTTTCTTCATGTTGCCCAAGCTGGTATCAAACTCCTGATCTCAAATGATCTGCCGGCCTTGGCCTCCCAAAGTGCTGTAATTACAGACATGAACCATTACACCTGGCTCAAATAGAAAAATTTAAAGCATAGTTAAGATACATAGAAGATAGACAAACTCTTATATGTACCTAATAGAAATGCCAAAAGACAGAAAAGCAATATTTGATGATATAGTAGCCAGAATTTTCCAAAATTATGGAGAGACATCAGAGCTCAAATTCAGGAAATTCAACGAATCTTAGGGAGAATAAACAGAAACAAAACAATACCTAGACACATCATGGTGAAACTGCAGAATCCCAAAGATAATGAAATTTAAAAGCAGTAAGAGAGAAAAGGGAGATTACCTTTAAAGAACAGCAGCTAGACTGACAACTGATGTCTCAACAGCAATAATGCAACTAGAGGAATAATATCATCGTGGTGAAAGAAAATCTGCTAACATAAAATATTTCAAGAATGAGAGTGAAATAAAGAAAATCTCTCAGTCAAACAAAAACTGAGAGAGTTTACCACCAACAGATTCTTACTAAGGGAAATTTTGAAAGTCGGTGTAAGATGGTTCCAGAAGTCTATGACATAAAGAAAAAAATTGTCTGTGTAAAACAGCAGTAAGAATGTCAAATATATTGAGCTAAAGAAAGATGGAAGTAAAATACTGGACAATTTAACCCTATAATTTTGGAGGGCCTAATTGGTGTTATTTATTTAGAGCTTGCATTATTTGGAAGAAGAGTAATAAGAACAATTAACTTTAGACTTTTAAAGTTAAACTATCAAAATAGCTAGGGAAATCACTAAAAGAAAAATGCATAATTTCCAAACTTATACATGGGAAGCAGAAAAGTTCCTTTTTAAAGTTTCTTTTCTTGTTAAAGAATAAGTGTGCTAATAACTTTGTTAAGCTCTATTCTATATAGCTGTTAGACATGCCATGCTTACAGGCACGTAGTACATCCTATGTCCTTGTACTTTAACCAATATATCTGTGCTGGACGTGCTCACAGGTATGTCCCAGCTCTCCATTGCTTTTACCTGTTTAGAAAAGTTTTAAATTGTTAACCAATAGGGTTTTAGTTTAGATTGTGAGGTCTGGCTCCAGCCAACAGAAAGCAGACACAGCAATAAGAACAACCTCAAATGTGTAAGGGATAAATTTTTCTGTTTTCCTTTATTCATTGTACTCTCATGGAAAGATGGCTAGTAAGAGTGCCCTTCCTGCAGTCCAGGAAGTAAAAACTGTGTTGCTGAAAGATCCTTTGCCTCGGTGCTAATTTTTCTTTGCAGCACTGAGCATCTACTTCCAACGTTATAGTGGAAAGTAATGCAGTGAGAATAGTTGGAAGAGAGACTAAAATGCATTGTTTGAGAGTATATACACACACACACACATATATATACATACATATATATATGTACATTAGTATACATGGAAATATCACAAAAGTGAGAGACAGTGAACACAAAATTGAGAGTCTGTGAAGGCTGGACAGAAACTGTGGCACTCTGCATGGTCTCCCCTAGTCTAGGGTCAGTGGAGTCGGCCACAGAATGGACTCAAGGGTGCCTCTAAATGCCAAGAGTGGAGTGCATGGGGTGGTGGGGGGATCCTGAGAACCAGCTCTCAGCGGCACCTTTGGTAGCTGAAGATGGAGAAAAACATGGATTAAGATCCCACAGCCCATTCCTGATTTATCTGGTGCGATTTTAGCTCGGGAGAATTGCACAATCCCATGAAGGAGAGAAGGGGTCCCAGAGGTGATGAGGGGATTTTCCACTGGCCAGTGAGGTGACAGCTCGGGTCACAACATCTGACTTACGTGAATAAATGAATCAGAAATGTCATTGTCTGAGGAAAAAAAAAAGCCAAAACACCTCACTCCCAAAATGTTAGTGGTGATGATCTTTGGTGAAATTTCAGGTGACTTTTAGTTTCTTTATATTTGCACTTATAATTTTAACATAAAATACCCCAGATATGTATAAAACTAAACTCATCTGATTGCAGGATGTAACAAAGGGAATTTTCTGTGGCTTGAAAAGACTAGTGTTTGTAATTCCCTAGAAGTTGCCCTGAAAACACTATTTTGGTTGTAGTTTTTAACGTTCTAATTGAATTTCCTAAGGTGGGCTGTGCTTTAGAAATTGTAAAGCCCCATATCTGCTCTCATTGCCATTATCTTTTCCTACATGGAAGTTAGTATTTTGGCAATCATTCTCCCCTCAAGAATCGTTTTATCAAAACAAAAATCTGTAACTCATGCTGTCGCATAAGACTAAGTCACCTTATAACAGAGGATTTCCATAATGTGGGACTTCTATAATTATTAATATGTGTAAATAATATCTTCAAAAGCAGAAAATCAGATCAGAGAAATGGCTGTGGTGGAGACTGTTGCTTTGCCTACTGTTTTCCCCTCCTTTGGGCACACAGCTAGACTACGGTTCTCAGCTTTCCCTACCGGGAGGTGACTAAGTTCTCTTCAATGGAATGTGAGCATAAGTGGTGTCTGCTACTCCGAGGCCTGGCCGTCAAAACCTCCCACATCCCCTCTTCGGGCTCTTTTTTCCTTCAGGTTGCCTACCCCGCACCTGCCCCACCTCCCACCCACAGCACCCACAAAACCACATGCTGAAATGGCAAAGCTACCATCAGCCTGCGGCTCTGAATGACTGTGTGGAGCATGCTACTCTCACCTCTGCTCCCACCTGAAACCTCTCTAGACCACACGTGCTCAGGAGACTAACTGCTGTCAGGCCTTGACTCTTTAGGTTTACTTGTTTCCACCATCTTGCTACCCTAGTGGAAACAGTGGCACATTCTCAAGAGTGGCTCATAAATGGCCTGAGAGTGAAATTTTTTCTCTAATGACTTTATTTGTGAAAGTCCTTTTCGGAGGAATCCTCAAACACTGTGTGGTATTTCACCCATGAATGTCAGATTTACCTCATTAGTTAATTTGATCTCCTGGGTGCAAAACTGTTCATCTTTTCACTCAGTGTGAAACAGAGGCACACCCTGTGGGGTACATCTTAGATGCCAAAAGTTACACAGAGCAGTATTTTCCACTACATTCATTTGGTTTGTTATAATTATGGGTGGGAATGTGATGTGAAAGCTGAAACTGCAGTTTTGAAAGTGAAAAAATAGCAGAAGTCTCCTATTTAGAGAAAAGCAAAGGTTTAAAGTGACAGTTATAACTAAAACTCAATACAGTAGTCCTCTCAGATCCTCATTTTTGCTTTCCACTGTTCAGTTACCCACGGTACAGCACAGTAAGATATTTTGAGAGAAAGACCACATTCATATAACTTTTATTACAGCTTATTGTTATAATCATCCTATTTTATTATTTGTTGCTGTTACTCTTTTAGTGTGACTAATTTATAAACTAAACTTTATCACAGATGTGTATGTATAGGAAAAACATGTTACATGTAGGGTTTGGAACCATCTTTGGTCTCAGGCATCCACTGGAGGTCTTGGGACGTATGCCTGCAGATAAGGGGGGCTCCTGTAACATGTGCTGTTCTGGAAGAGGATGCAGATATTTCAGGAGAGTTGTCTCCTCGAGAATGAACCTGCTGTTTTGACTGTTCTTCTTGAGCCTGTCTCAGGTGGCATTCAAGAGCCATTTACACAGAGCCCACAGATCTGACTCCAGAAGCCTTGGGAAATTATGTGAATATTGACTAAAGGTTTTCTGCAAGGAGTGCTGCAAGGCTTTATATACAGGACACACAGGAAAATGTTTTAAAATTCCTCTTCGGCCATCCATCTCTGCCAGTTCCCTACAGTGGTTGCACAAACATCTCTCTCCATGGTGATCTCTTTATGTCTTCCTCCTCTTTCCTCTCCCTCTTCTTTTGCTAGCTTCTCTCTGTTCTTTTCAACGTAAATCCTGCTGCAGTTCCTTCAGATACTCCACAGCTTACTCAATACACTGAGCTATAAGGAAAGGTCCAGGGAAAGGAATAGAGGTTGGAACAAGTTTGTGAATTCCTAAGTATGAATCTTTTTTGTTTCTGTCATAATGATATTGAAGTTTTATGAGATTGTATTAATCATAAGATTCTTTTCTATGCTCTTTTCACTTTTCAAGGAAAAGCTCTTAGTTCCCCCAACAGCACTGTAGTCCTTAACTGAATGAACTGTGAAAGTATGAGGAAGGGCAAGGCCTAGAAATTGGGGATGAGGCTTTGATTTCTACAGATACCAGTTGTCATTCTCAGTTAGCAGTTTTGGGGAGCGAATGCTTCAGTCCACTGAAAAACAGTTGAGAAATGACTGAAGCATGCAAAGATGTGCTCTTAAATGTTCTGTTTCTTTTGGTTTTCCCAGGATTCTAATGCGATGGAATTCATAAAAGAGCTGTTCTGGAAGGCTTGCTTGTCCTTTAGATAATCCTGGAGGACAAGTACTTCTTGAGGCTGTTTGCTTGGAGCTTTCCCTGAAGCAATGATACTGGAGCACCTGCCCTGTGATGGCTGTAGTTGTGCACTCAGCCTTGCTTCATGATGAGGAATAATGGTGATCACCTGGCACTGCTATTTCACCGTGTCACTGGACCAGGAGGCCTGTGTTGGGAGCTGCCAGGAGCCATTGTGAGCAGGCGAGTTTGAGATATCCAACCACAATGAGGGCCCTAAGACCTCCTAGAGGGCAGCTGAGACTCCTAGTCCTGGATGATCTGCTTCCTGTCTCTTACTGGGGACAGGAACCCTGAGCTGGTGTAACTGGGTCACAGGAGCAGGGCTGTGGGGGTGTCCCAAAGACACTCACTGTTCTCCAATCAGATGTGTTTTCCCAGGTCCTTGGGCCTCACTCACTCAAGAATGGGGAGAGGGCCCTGGTGGCACAGTGAGCTCCTTCAAGTAAGTACTGGACCCAGAGAGTTTTGCAGAGAGTGATTTATTAGGCAGAGAGAGAGAGAGAGAGAGAGAAAGAGAGAGAGAGAGAGAGAGAGAGAGAGAGAGAGAGAATGAATCTTCCATGCTGTTGTGGGAGGGGATCCAGAGATGGAGTCCGTATAGGTAAGGGAGTAGGGGGGTTTTAACCCCAGAGTTGTCCCTCAGTGAGAGAGAGCTTTTCCAGACTTCCTCTGGAGTGACTGATCTTCGACTCTGATGCTGGATTGGCTGTCCGGCCCACAACAAAGCCCCTCCTTCCAGGGCTTTTGGCAGTCTTAAAAAGACTGTTTAAAAAACAAAGGAGCACACCTGAAATTTTACCTAGCCCGTGTGAGAAAGTTAGACAAAGAACTCTAGGTTTCCGGATCAGGAGGTGGATGGAGGCATGGTGCTGGGAAGTTCTTGCTTTTGAAACTACGCCCCTTGTGGACCCAGGAAGAGAAGTTAATAGAAGTTAACATAGTTCCTCACTAGGACTGAGAATTCTAGGGACACGTGTTTCCTTTGGCCTGAACCCTCTGTTGCCCAACATCCACCTGGCACCTCACTCCTGGGGCCTCTGCCACACACTTCTGAGTACAGGGTCTCTGACAACTTCACATTACCTACCATCATTTCCTCTGTGACTTTTACAGTTGTCAAATGAGCTTATGGTCTTTTTTTTTTCCCCTCTAGTCCTTTGTCCCTGGAGTGAAATAAGGCTGCACATTAATCAACTTGGGTCCAGACACTTTGCTTTGAGCGTCTTTTGTAGTTCTTTGCTGTCTAATATAACATGCATTTAGAAGCATGGCCACCCTGCCCTTTTGGAACACATTGTATTCTGAAAGCAGGCATGACATAAGCTTGTTTAGATGAAAGGGCCAAGGCTGTTTTGGTAGCTTCTGTTTGTCTTGTTTGACTTTGGTGAGATCATATTAAAGTTTCATGCTTTCTGGGTGTGTAAAATTGATGTAGCATAAATTAGTTGGCTGATCTATGCATTTTTTCTCTATTGTTTGAAAATTACTATCTCCAGGAAGCTCCCTAGTGGATACAACCTTGCCTGCATGGGTTTTAGACAAAACACCACTGTTCATAGTTGTCATAAAAGTATGTATCTACAGGGGAAGAAAGGGCTCTCTGAAAAATCAGACAAAATGGCTATTTTTACATATTCTTTTTTTTCTTCCCATCATTTCTAAAGAACGTACATCCCACGGTGATGTGGATGATCTAATGGCATTTTGTACCAGCAATGTTAAAAATTGGTGTGACAGACTTCATCTCAAACTGTATGGTTACTTTCTAAAATAACACATGAAAGCATATCCTGACATGTATACTTGAAAAAAATATACTTGTATCAAGTAGGAAGGTGATGTGTGTGCCTTAAATATCAAGATAATTTAGTGCAGTGAATTCCTTGGAATAATTAATATAACAGATGTTCACCTTGCAATACCTTAAAAATAGAAATCTTAATGCATTTAAAATTAATTAAAGGTTGAGGCCTTCTAACTTAATTATATATATTTTTTATGAAGATGAAACAAAATTTAAGGAAGTTTGATACCATGAGTAATTATTAGTTGTTTTCATTTTGTAGTTGGCTTGGCAAAATTTATATAACCCTTTCTCTCAAAAAAAATACCAGTGGTTTAAAAAAAGCAGATTTTTTTTATGCTATAGAAGATGCAATATGCTTAGCTTTCCCTCAGTCTCAGACCTATTTTGTTCCCCAAATGAAAATTTCATGCTGTCTTCCTGTTACAAAACTTCACACACATTGTTCCTTCTGCCTGGCACTCTTCCACCCCTTCCACCTCTGTCTAGTCCTGCCCATCCCCTTCACTTCAACCTAAGTCACTACCCAGGAGGGCTTCCCTGATGGCCTGTGCAGCTCAGTTAGCCTTCCATTATATTCTCCTTCTAAACCTGTACTTCTCATACAAAACAGTTATCCTATGTTTGCCTTCTCCGTTAGATTATACACCCCTCTAGGCCAGGGACCAGACAGTTAATCCTTTCACAGTATGGGTTTGAACTGTGTGGGTCCACTTATACACATGGATTTTCTTCTGCCTCTGCTACCCCTGAGACAGCAAGTCCAATCCCTCTTCTTCCTCCCCCTCAGCCTATTCTATGTTGAAGACGATGAAGATGAAGACCTTTATGATGATCCACGCCTACTTAATGAATAGTAAATATAGTTTCTCTTCCTTATGATTTTCTTAACAGCATTTTCTTTTCTCTACCTTACTTTAAAAATATAGCATGCAGGCCAGGCGCGGTGGCTCACCCCTGTAATCCCTGCACTTTGGGAGGCCTAGGCGGGTGGATCACTTGAGATCAGGAGTTTGAGACCAGCCTAACATGATGAAACCCTGTCTCTACTAAAAATACACAAATTCGCTGGGCGTGGTGGTGCATGCCTGTACTCTCAGCTACTTGGAGGCTGAGGCTGGGGAATTGCTTGAACCTGGGAGGTGGAGGCTGCAGTGAGCTGATATCATGCTTGCACTCCAGCCTAGGCAACAAGAGTGAAACTCCAACTCAAAAGGAAAAAAAAATACAGTATGTAATATATATAACATACAAAAAACTGTTAATTGATTATTTATGTTACCAGTAAGCCTTCCAGTCAATAGTGGGCTATTTTTTAATAGTAGTTAAGTTTTTAAGGAGTCAAAAATTATCCGTGAATTTTTGACAGCGTAGTGGGTCAGTGCCCCTAACTCCTGCATTGTTCAAAGGTCAGCTGTATTTGCTTGTTGCACTCTACATTCCCAGGACTTAGCACAGTCTTAGGCATTGCTGAATGAATGGGTTTATGTTAAGGATTGACATCTGAACAGCTTACGACAGGCTCTTGCATCTAATTGCTATTTTATATACATACATGGAGTTTAACAAAAGGATGAGTCGTTAAAGAATAAACACACAAAAATTAATGAATCCCTTGGTCGTCTTTGATTAAACTGATAGTTCATTGGTTTTTTTGTTTGTTTTACAGTTAAAGTAAATTTTATTAAGCTTTATGTCAGGTATCATACAGGACAATGAATACTCTTGTTTTCAGTAAGCAAATCAGAGAATGGATACTATGGCACTAGATCTGTGTGCAAAGGATGTCGGGAACTTTTAACTTTGTTTCAATATAATTATAATCAAAATATAAGGATTAAACTGTGGAAACAAAAAGGACGAACAGATAGAAGACTTATGCTGGAATGCTTTAGTAATAAGAGGAGCAAATTTGCTTTTGAAGCTGTCTTTAAAGATTCATTTATTTGTCAGTATTGCTAGTTATGGACTAGAAAAGCATAATCTATGGGAGGGCCACACCAACTTTATTTCATCTATAATAAATCTCTTACCTTCAGTACGAATGAAATATAAATTGCCTCTTATCCAAATGTTCAGTATGAATGGAACAAAGATTGCCTCTTATCCAAATGATGAAATTCAGAAATTTCTCAAAATATGGTATTACAAAATGCACAGCTTATTACTAATCAAAGGTGTGAGAAACACTGTCATGAGTGGACTTGTCTCCTTAGAACTTCACACATTTGGAATTTAAAAAACCCCATTCGAAAGTACTCTAATTTTTAGATACTATTAAAAGGCCTATCTTAAAGTGATTGTTCTGGCAAAAAATGAGGCTTGTGAAAGTTACTATTTATGAATCGTGCTTCTATTTCCCCCTAAATTCAGGAAAAAAAAAAAAGGAAGCCAAAAGAAAGCAAAAAATGATGAGCATTGTTACTTTGCAGAGAGGCTAAATGTTTGGGAAGCAATCATCTCCTGTACATACCAGATTCGTGGAAATCTCAAGAGTCTTCCAAACGCAGAGGGTCTGACAAGCTGTTCTTCTGTGCAGGGGAAGCACTCCTAGGGGGAGCAGCACGTGGGAAGGCGACCACTCTCAGAGGACCTGAAATTCCTGTCAACTGCTGGTCGTTTGACCAACTCTGGCAGCAGACATCCATGTTGAAACTTACCTTAAGTGTATATGTGTGATTATCTCACAGCACTCTACTAAAAGAGAAGCAGAGATGACAGAAACTCAAATGAGAAATTTCTCCATTGCCATCTTTGGTACATAGGTTTTCTGAAGATTCATAGCATTTTGGAACAATGAAGCTGAGGGGTGAGAGTCATCCACAAGGGCAGCTGCACAACTGCATGCAAGGCATAGCAGAGGCAAGGTGTTTAGGGCTGATTGCCAGTGTCGTTCCATGGGGCAGTTCAGAGCACTGCAGGGAAACAGTGTGTTCTAAGATCACAGAGTCTAGAGTTTGCGAATGTCTACACTTTTACCCTGTTTGCTTCGTACTAGCTGAGTGACCGTGGGTTAGTTACTTAACTTCTTTACACATGAGTTTCTTCATTGTTGATTGTAATATACATAAAGTAAGATAATAGGCATAACATGTTTAGTACAGTGCCTGGCGTGTGAGTGCACAAGCTGCAACAGTGGGTGTTTCTATTCCTCACTGCATTTCTGCATGCTGGGAATGAGCTGCTGTATTGCTCAGACTGAGCCGTGCGGCGTCTGGGGCCTTGGCAGGTGCTCCTTCCCACCAGGCTTTTTGCCTGTCCTGGCCACTCCTTTTGAGGGCAGTGCTGACTTATTTCAGTTACAAGACCTGGCGCAGGCACATGAATAAACCAAGATAGTTATTATGTCCCTCAAGGAGATAAGCAAGGAGAATATGTGATGGCATGAGAAAGGTGATAAGCCCCAAGGCTAGAGTGCCCACTTATGATTCCATAAAATCACAGAACACGGATTCTAAGCATGATAAAGTCCTTCAGAGCTCACAGATGCCAGCCTCCTCCCTGAGTAATAGATTCCTTTATTATCTCCCAACCAAACCAAGTCTAGCCCATGCTGGCTAAAGTAACTTGGCGACTGAGAGAGGCTGTGTGATGCGGGAGGGAGTGGGAGGAGCCAGGAGACATGTGCTCCAGACAGAGCAGGCCACTTCCCTCTCAGGAGGAGACCAAGGGGTTCCAATGAGATGACCTCCAATGTTCCTTCTAAGAACTTGCTCAAATTTTAAGACTCAATGACTCTATCACCTTGGAGGGCAGCCTCTCTCATCACTGGGCAGCTCCACAGTTAAAATGCTTTCCCATATACACTATACTCTATTTTTACCTGTTGGCTTTAGCCCTGTCCTCTGGAGACATAGAAAGGCAGTTCATTATCTTCTCCGCGTGAGTTCCTGAAGGATTTGAAAGCAGTGGCCCTGTTTTCTTTGAGTCCTGGCTCCCTCTGAACTTGTGATGTGTATAGCTTCCAGCCCTCACTGCTGAGGGATGCCTGCTTCACGCGCCTCTCAGCAAGGCTCCTCGCATCTCATGCCTCTTATTCTGTCTTCTCTCTTTTTTTTTTTTTTTGAGAAGTTTCACTCTTGTTGCCCAGGCTGGAGTGCAATGGCGCGATCTCAGCTCACCGCAACCTCTGCCTCCTGGGTTCAAGAGATTCTCCTGCCTGTCTCCTGAGTAGCTGGGATGATAGGCATGCACCACCATGCCCGGCTAATTTTTTGTATTTTTAGTAGACACGGGGTTTCTCCATGTTGGTCAGGCTGGTCTCGAACTCCCAACCTCAGGTAATCCGCCTGCCTTGGCCTCCCAAAGTGCTGGGATTACAGGCAGGAGTCACTGCGCCCCACTATTCTGCCCTTCTCTTAACTCTCCTTATGTTGCATGGTCTTTGTCTTTACCCACACCCTCCAGTCAGTGCACCAGTTGGCCAGTTGGTGAGTGTGGCTTCTGAAAGAAGTTGCTGTTTAGAATTATGCAGCTTATAGCAAAGGAACCACATGTCCACATCAACACAGACATCAAACCCAAGGTCCAACTCACTAGTAGAGCTGACAACACTGTACAGTTCAGGCAAGGTCTCTTGTCTCATTTCTGAGATTTAGCAAAGGCCAAAATGCCCATGCAATCCTCCTAGGTGTGTGGGATATAATTCTAGGATGGAATCAATGTTTGCTATCCTGCAAGATACCTGAAGATAAAGGTGGCTGCACTGTTCCTCAGCAATGAACCATTGGTCCCCTTTGTTATCTGTTGTCCTACCAGAGGATACAGTCAATGGCTTTTTCTCAAAATGAGAGGCACGTGGTTACTGTGAAGGATGAAAACTGCTGTCCATCAGCTTGGGCGTCTTTCTATGTCTTGCTGCCTTTATCTAATTCCCCACTTCTCTACTCAGAGCAAGGTTTTTGAAAGACCCATCTTGTCTCAACTCCACAAAGAAGAATGGAGGAACTTTTGTCTGTGCTTTGCCCTCAGCATTAACGGGAAGTAAATTCCCTTCAAGACCTGGGTGATGGTAACAAGGGTATTCAGAGTGAAAGAACACCAAGAGGGAGGTGCGATTCAGGGCTCAGTTAAATCAGTGAGCAATGAGTTAAATGAGTTCCCTTAGTTTGTTGCTTCCCAATTCTCCATGGGTAGACTTTTAACCTTTATAGGCCAGATGTAAGTTAAAATGCAAACATACCCTTGGCAGGGTAACATTTTGCTGTTACCATTCACCTAAAGAACTGAAGAGGCTCAGTTAACAGAGAGAGAGAAGCCTAAGAGTAGCAAAGGTGTACAAAGGTTAGCTTCTCAGGAAGACTGGAGCTGATCAAAATCAAGCTTTGCCTTCCTTGTGCTGAATCTGGGCCAGGCCTAGAGAAGGGTCATCCTGAGTGGCTCTCTGTCAACAGGGCATTTGTCTCTGCAGGCATGCCAGCCCGATGTGTCTCCAACATCTTCATGCTTAATAGCGTCCTTGAAGTGTGCCTGTTCTTATATAAGTGTGCTTCCTTTGGCTAATCAGACAGAAGTTGTTAAGCATCTCTGGAGAGTATGAGAAAAGCTATTACAATATCAAAAAAACTTAGCTTCCAGGCGGATTCACAAGGAAGCGCTGAGAGGCAACTTTCCCTATTGACTGCCAGTATAAAAGAACTAATCATTGAAAAGCTGGGTAGTGAATTGGGGGACTTGGTGAATAGATAATATTTCCTCTAAGATCCCGAGCCCCAGAAATTATTAAGGGATGAGGCTGGACACTTCTTGATGAGGTCCTTTAATCTCTAAGAGACCTTCAGTATTCATTTCATAACAGGAGACATTTAATCTAATGGAGGCAGTAAATGTTTTGCAGAAAACATATGGCATGATTTGCAGAACATTTTAACTGACTTTTTTATAAATATACATATTTTTTAAAAAACAGATTTGTTTTCTTCAGGTCAGCAATTCTTTATTTTGGGGAGAGGCTGTGGAAGGAGGAGAGGGTAAGGGATACAAGCTATAACTCAGGAAGGTGACATAGGGAAGGTCAGGTGAGACAGAATGATGTGTGAGATCACGTTAGAAATATCACCAGATTCCTTGGGGAGTTGTAAAGGTGCCTTAATTCTTGTCCTTGCCAAACATCCTATAATAGTACGACAAGATTTTATTTATGATCACAGTCAAATTGGACTCTTATGCTCCGGGTAGGCCACAGGTGTGGAATGTCAGTCATGGCTCTTACAATCATCAGAATCGCTCTCGTTAGGTCATTAAGAAGTGGAAAGGATTCAAGATGAGGCCCTCCAAAGAAAATGTCATTTTCTTCAGGCTGGAGAGGCACCTGTTTGCTTTTATTAAGCACCTAGTTGGTTTTGCATTGAAAGAGCCATGTATTTGTACCTGAAATAAGGGAAGGAAAGAAATACTCATTTTAAAATCAAGCTTCCCTGATGAACTGGGTACTTTAGTTATGAAGTCAAGCTTTTGTTGCCTAATTCTGTAGTCTTTTAATAGAGAATACTACACACAAATTAAGCCTTGAAAGGATATAATTACCAAATATGTAAATAGACATTTCTATATACTAATATCTGCATCTAACTATATTTGCCTTTATGGCTATTAAGTGTATTAAATTAAATATACATTAAATATTTATGGTCAATCTTCTATTTTTTGATGCACAGATGAATATACTCTACCAGAACCAGTCATGTCTGTGAGAAAGTAGATACTTAAGGGAGAAAGTAACTGGAATATACATATGTGAAGATTTAGTCCTACTCTCAAGAAACCAGAACATTTGTTTTAATCTGTTTAATCTAATTATTTTATTATAGCTTCCTATAATAGGCCTCATGTTTGACCATTAATCACATGAACACAGATTATACATAAAATATTAAGATTAGATAGATTCTGATTGGAGAGTCATCTTTAAAATGAATGCTAATAATCCTTAGAAAATAAGGAGAAAAAATAAGTTTTTACTAATGGGTTTATAGTCCAAATATAACATAAGATAAAAATGTCAAGATAAAAATGGAAAGTCTTAATCTGTAAAAAAAAAAGTTAAGTAACACAACAAACTTACTAAAATACTTTAAAAAGCTGTTGTAAATGAAAGTGAGTAATTTGTCCTGAAGAGATAATCCAGATATTTGGTTTCCAATTTTGTCATTAGAATGTCTTTTCAAAAATTATATTTCAAATAAGAAATCTATAATAATGTAGACCTGTAGAAACACAGTGAATGTTGATAATATCAATTGTAAGAAGGCAATATGTGGAGCTTTTAAAACATTTTTGTCCAATGGTTGGGGTTTCAAAATGGAAAAGTAGAAGAAAAACATCTATCACTTGAGAGGTTTTCTGAAAAAAACCAAGGTTCCGTTTAAGTTCTTGCTTCTTGGAGATGCCTAAAGGGAGGCCATTGTTGAAGTAAAATACCACACTCAAATATAACTAGCCGAATAGGAGACAAAGAGGCCTCTACAGTTGAATCCTAATTAGAGGACATTTTGTTCTACTTCAAGCCCTACCCCCCATTCTAGCTTTAACCTTCTTAGATTCACTTTAAAAGGCAAAGGTCTGCTTAGGAATAATGAACTTTCATGGATCAAGGTTCCATTATGTTCATTTTATGGGAAGATCTGGATTTAATTCCGAAACGCCATCCAGTCTCTGTGGGTCTTTGGGAATGCCACGTGTTTTGCTAAACAGTAGCTCTTAGAGCAAAAACGGTTGAACAATGTGGCCCTAGGTCATATTTTAAGAACATTCATTCATGCCTGGTTACCATTTAACAATTCACCAGACAAAATGATTACCAGGCCACTGCCAGCTACAATTCTTAGATTTCAACATTTTAAATAATTTATATGAAAGGAAAAGAAAAGAAATGTCACTTTTTTGGTTTTCAATCAAACTATCAGTGTACATGTTAGGATCTATTACTTTCTAAAAGTCACACAGTCACTATAAAAGTTTGCCACACAACTCATCAACAAAAGTATTGCCAGTCTACGTGTGTTTACATAGCAAAGAAAGCTTAATTAATTAGAGGAAATGTGGCACAAATGTATGTTATAGCCTAAATAATTTAGTTCCCAACTAAACGCAGATCTACTTCAGATTATGATATTTTAAAATAAAAATAAATCACCCAGGAAATAATCACTCAAGGGTAAACTAGCATTTTAATGTCATTAAAAGTTCTTGTTTTTGAATAAATAGCATATTACCAACTAAAAAAGTTTTGGAGCAACTTCTTGTAAATTGTGTTTTTTAGATTTACCAGAAAATTTTGATATGAATTATTGAAATACCCACTTCTGCATATAAACACTGGGTGTGTTTGATATATTTTGTTTAAATATGCAAATATGTTAACAATAAAGGAGATACAAGCTCATTTAATGAGATTACTTCCATTATTTTTAAGTTACTGTAAATATTTGATGGGGAAAACTTGTTAGCAGTAGGACAACTCAATGACTACCCAGTTGTCTGTGTGTTCCTGCCAGATTCTTTGCAGTAACATGAGAAAGGGCACAATGATCTTTCTGGGATCAGGGGTGTGTTAGTCTGTTCTCACTCTGCTAATAAAGACATAACCAAGACTGGATAATTTCTAATATAAAGGAAAGAGGTTTAATGGACTCACAGTTCCACATGGCTGGGGAGGCCTCACAATCATGGCAGAAGAGCAAAGGATGTCTTACATGGTGGCAGGCAAGAGAGAGGTTGTGCAGGGGAACTCCCCTTCATAAAACCATCAGCTCTCATAAGACTTATTCAGTATCATGAGAACAGCACCAGAAAGACCTCCCACTGGGTCCCTCCCACGACACATGGGAATTATGGGAGCTATAATTCAAGATAAGATTTGGGTGAGGACACAGACAAACCATAAGGGGTTTATCACCGGCCTGGATGGAACATGCTTATTGAGACACACACACACACACACACACACACACACACACACACACACACACACACACACACACACACACACACACACACAGAAAGAGAGAGAGAAAGAGCATGAGGAATTGGACTAGGTGATTTTGGAAGCTAAGAAGTCCCACCATCTACCATCTGCCAGCTGAAGGTGTAATTTCAGTCCAAGCTCAAAGGCCCGAGAAGCAGGAAAGCCCATGGTGCAAATCCTAGTCTGAGTTCAAAGGTCTGAGAACTAGGAAGGCCGATGAGCCCGGGCAGGAGAAGACGACATCCCAACTCAATCAGAGAGTGAAAAATGTTTTTTCTACCTTCTATTCGATTCTGGCCCTCAGCAGATTGGATGATACCCACCTACAGTGGGTAGGGCTATCTTCTTTATCAGTCTATGAATGCAAATGCAAATCTCTTATAGAAACACCATCACAGACACACCCAGTAATAAAGCTGTACTGCTTGCCTGGGGCATCTTTTAGCCCAGTCAAGTTGACACATAAAATTAATCAACATACCTGCTCATTCCAATGAACAAACTTTTGTTTATTCAAAAAAATAAAACTGTACCTCAACATCTGCCCTCAAATTAAAGGTCAGTGCTATAGTTTGACTAAGGAAATATTAATATTATATATTATAAAACCCTAATCGTACCTCTATTCCATTGCTGAAGGGGCATCTACCAAGAAAAGTATCTCCAAATGAAATAATCTGTTCCTTGAGTTGGTACTCACCATTATCTGTCGTTTAGAGTTTTTGTCTCCACAGACTATGGTCCTTTTTGGAGCCAGCTGCTGCCATTGAGGGAGACGGAGTGCTGGATGCTGACCTGCAGGTGGCTAGCTGCTGCTGATGTTCTGCTAGCCTTGGGCTCCTGGCCCTCTTGCTTGAAAGTTGTCCCCAGCTCCTGCAGACAGATGCTCTGATGCCTGCCTGCTCCATTTCTGGACTTCCCTGCCTTCCTCTGTCCCTGGGGGTCTCCACCATCTTCACTTGCCTTTACTTGCCAGGCTTCTTCTACCCTGTGGCTGCTCCCTAGTCCCAAGTTTCCAGAGTATTTACCTGCTTCCTGGTATGTCCAAACTCTCTAGTTGAATTTAAGTTTTGTTTCTGGAAAAACCAAGTCTGCAAAATCACATTAAGAACTGATAGTGAGAGTTCTTTCATTTAACTTCTTTCCTAAACAAAACAATCCTGCCTTGCTGTTAGGGATGTTGTCAGCTTAAATGTGCAAATGTCCTTCACCTTTCTTGATTTTTAAGGTTTGTTTTCAGGAAAACAGGAATCGTGACTGGAGGACAAAATGCACATTTCAGCAATACATACATGTACACATTTATTCTTACACTGGCTATAGATAACACTCTGTTCTCCAATGTCTATAAACAGGGCCTGGTTCATAGTTCTAATTAATTAACTTTATTAACTTGGAGCTGAAAGGAGGTGGCAACTTAAGGAAATAAAAAGCAATAGACCTCGCCCGACTAGTTCCATATAACTGCTTTTTAACTGAAGGTAAAAGAGCAGTCACTTACTTATTACATGTAATAAAGCAAAATAGATGCTTAGACAGACTGCATAGCACAGTCTATTCCCAGCTTATCTACAGAATATGTTTTCAAAAAAGAGAGAGAAAAGAAAGTATATTTTTTTCATTTAGTGCAAGTAGTAAGTTTATTTCCTTTGATATAGAATTAACAGAGCAATAATGCCCAAATGAGGTAATATTACATTTGCATAGGAAAACTTTCCTTGAAACACTTATTTAGATCTTTGTTAAAGTTACTGATTGTCAGATTGGAGAAATTGCAATTCTAAGTTTATCCATAAAATAAAAAGATGTTACTTTGGAAGTTTCAAAATGGCAATTTTATCTCAGAGTCATAATCGAAAGGGGAAAAATACTCTCTTAGCTAAGACCAAGAGTTTTGGCAGCACTGCAATACTGTTTATATCCACGTTACACAAAAGCACATGCATGTGGCAAAGAGAGTGCATGCATTCTTACTGCATCATTTTTGGTTATGTGCTCAATTGCCTTGTGGTCCCCTAGAGGGTCTGCTTAATATGAATTTGATGATGATGATAATGGGGTTAGGGGTTACCAGTCATTTCCTTACATATATAGCTCTGATGTAGTTAATTACATGTTTTTGATGTTATGCTGGTAGTATATAGATTTCAATTAAAGAGAAACCTGGGCCTATATAAACAATATATATGGAATATACATGGATATGTAAAGACTTGACGTTGATGACTTGACATCCATTAATGTTAAAAATAGTAAAGTAAAAATTCCAGTGGCTTAGAAAGATGGTATTTTCTTAAGGACACATTGCTGAACACATGGCCACCTACCTGCTCTCTAAAGCAATATGTATAATTTAACCACCAAATATAGAACAGAGGATTACTAGGAGACATAAAAAGCATTAAAGCCCATTACAATCTTGAATAAACCAAAACCTCCAGTACATAGAAAAAGCACTGCTATCATGTATTTAGCTTTATTTTTCTAATATATGTCATAATTTAAAACTATATAAGGCCACTTACATAAAAGCGATTTTTTCAAGTGTTATAGTTTACAGCATGGCTTTATATTTGGCTTAATCATTTTTTTTCTTAATCAGTTTAACTTATAAAGCTCGTAATCTTGCCAGCAGGGCTTCAACTTCGGGAACTGATTCATTTTTAGAAAAAGAGCCAAGAAGTTCTGTTTCCTTTTTTCTGTTGCTTTCTACATTACAGGCTTCCTTCTTTTCAACTGCCTTGATCCTCCCAGTAGACGTATGAGTGTCTAGATTATAATTAAGCTCCTTGGCGACTGGAGTCCTTGTTGAGTTGCAATTGATATTGTAGTGTGAACGTGACCCTTCTGTCAACTGCACTTTCTGATTTTCTACAGTAAGGAAGAAAGAAACATAAAACTTACCACCATGATAACCAAGGACTGTGCACATTATAAAACAGATTTAAAATAATTATTCTCAATAAACAAGTAGTTTTCTTAGATAAACAATGAAATAGTCAACAGAGTAAGACAGGTTTAAAGTAATCACACGGAGGTTTAAAAATAAACTAAAATATAACAGTCATCGATTTCATTAGCACTAATGCCTATTTCCTTCTTCCTTTATGCCTGACATGCCTGTCACGTGGTTATCATCAGGGCTTGGTCCCATATTTCTTTCAGGTCTCTGTTCAAACACCACCTAAGAAGGGAGGCCTTCCCTAGCCACTCATCTAAAATAGCACTTGCCCTTTGCACTGCTCGATCCTTCCCCCTCACATTTTCCTTGACAGGACTCATGACGGTTGGACATATCATATAGTTGCTTACTTGTCCATTGCCTGTCTTACTAGAATGTGTGCTCCAAGACAGCAGGGACATTATTTTAAATACTGCTATAACTTCAGGGCCTAAAATGGCCCTGGTGCAAAGTAGGTCCTCAATAAATATTTGTGGGATAAATAAATTATTTCCATACTCTGTGACACAAGATAAACATTAATTTGAATAATAATGAGATTAATTTCCTTTCTGAATGAAATCAAGAAGGAAAGTTTCTAATAAGAATTTTAAAAGTCGATTATTTTCCCTTAAAAAACTAATGAACTTGGCACACAAATAATTAAAACGTCCTAGCAAACCAGAATGTTACATGTAATTGTCAAGAATATACACATCTATAAATACATACATGTATATATATACATACACACATATATTCTTTTATTGGCAAGTGATGGTAATGATGACTTTTGAAAAACAGACACCTTCAATATTCATGTAACCTTGAACAGGGCTTGAAAATGGCTTCAGCAAACCTGACATGACATTTAAAGTTTTTTGGTTATTCTCTGAGAGATGTTCCATTGTCCCAATAGTAATGACTTTGGAGCACAAGCAGTCACTCATGACAGTATGTTTTATGTGAGTGCTGAAAATTCCAACTGAAAACAGCTTGTACATTAAAAGGTGGCTGCTGAAGATATTTACTGCACTGTCATTTCCTGACCAGGGGCTTCCAGTGATGGATGAGGATTTTACACACTTTCTTGGACAATCTCAACAAATTTTAGAAGTATGATCACCTTTTAGCTGCTGGAAGAAAATAAATACACCTTTTCTTTCACCTTCTATATCAGGTGGTTTTTGTTACTCAAAAATCAAAATCTAATAGAGCAGTGATTTTCTCTTAAAGGAGTATATGCTCTGTAGCTTATAATGTACATACTGTGTTTGCTGGAAAGACCACAGTGGATGTGGTATTCCTGCAGTTCCTATGACCATACCCTTTTTGTTTTCAAGCACCTACCCTTCTGTCCCACAGAATGCTTGAAAGCTGCATTTGTAGCTAAATGCGGAATGCTGCCCAGCTTATTGCTCCTTCCCCAGAATGTTCCTATCTTTGCTTATTTGATTTCTTGCAAACTACTTCATTACGATGGTATCTCCAACAAACCCATTTATTCTGCTATTAGACAACTCTAATTAAACGTCTAATGGCAAAGAAGATATTAAATTAGCCAAAATATGAAGAGTGTGTGTGTGTGTGTGTGTGTGGTGCATGTGTGTGTGCATGCACACATGAAGGTGAACATGTATGCACTCCAAGAAAGTAGGGGCATTGTTTTAAATATTGCTATAGCTTTAGTGCCTAGAATGTCCTTGGTGCAAAGGAGGTGCTCAATAAATATGCATCAGGTAAAGAAATTATTTCCACACTCTGTGACACAAGATAAACTTTAGTTTGAATAGTAATGACATTAATTTCTTTCTTGAATGGAACCAAGAAGGAAAGTTTCTAATAAGGTTTTTTAAAGTCAGTGATTTTCCTTCAGAGAAATAATAAACTTGGCAGACAAATTATTAAAAATTCATATATACATATGAATACATGTGTGTGTATGTGTGTATACACACAACACATACATATATACCATCTTATGAATAGCCTGTATTTATTTAGCACCTTTATTTATTAAGCATTTGTTGCACTTCAAACATTCTTACCCTCAGCATATAGATTGAGGGGTAAAAGCAAAATGTGGTTAAGTCGTTTGCTTAGACTTAGTTACAGAGTAAATCAGTGGTAGACGCCAAATGCTGTCTCTAGAGATACTGAGCCTGTCTTAAAGAAATATGAAAACCTTTTTGCCAAAGAAAAGTGCTAAGTCATTCAAAGCTAAGTTTCATAATAATGGTGTTCTGTACTTATACTTCAAAATGCCTCTGACACACTGAATTCTCCCAACAACTTTGTAAAGCAGATAGTATACCTATGCAAACTACCTCAACACAGTATGTCCAAGGCCACACATATCCTCCTTTTCTTTCCTGGTCTCACTTAGATTCATGACTATGAACTTCAAAAGCACGACCTTTATCCTACTACAATTCCCTAGTCTATTCACTCTTCCATTCTCCAGGACAACGATTTCACACCTTCTCCTCTCTTTCAAACTGCCAACATGTCCTCCCTCATTCTCATTTAACTCGTTCATAGAGGCAATCGGAAGAGAGCTCTTGCACGTGCCTCACCGCTTCCCCAACACCTATTATCCGCCTACTGCACACACATACATCCACCCCTCCTGTTAGGATGAATCAACCGTCCGAGCTCCCCTCTGAGGACAGCCCTCAAGGTGAGTGATGGATGTGACTTTTGCTTGTCTGCTCAAGGACATCCCTCTGGCTGCTTTGCCTTCTCTCTGCTGATTGTAAAGGTTTCTTCTTCCAGGTGTTCATTCCCCTCAGCAGAGAAGTAAGCTCTAATAATCATAAATTTAGGAGGTGGGGGAATCTGTATTTGTCTCCATATCCTGCTCCAGCTAATATCTAAATTCTTGGCTCCCTTTATAGCAAAATACCTTGAAAAAATTGCTCATACTTACTCTCCCAATTCCTCTCTCCCTATTTTTCTCTTGAACCCACTCCAATCATGCTTTTGACCCTTTACTCTTCTGAAACAGTTCTTGTCAAGGTCGCTAATGAACTGCATGCTGCCAAAAACAAGGCTTGCATATCTATTTGAATGCCTTAGAACTCCTTGATCTATACCAGATCCAAGGATGAAATGCCTAGCATTGCCTGGGTTTTTCTTTTAGTGTTTGGTCTTTGAACTTCTTTGGAGACTTAGGTAAATAATAATGGATGGGCCAAGGCCGGCAAAAGCATTTCTATCCTTTTGAGGAAACTCAAAATAGCTGTGGGCTTGCTTTAGGGACAAAATGAATAGAGGAAAACTAAGATGGTATTTATCTCCTCTGCGGTTTCAGGTGAGGAATCTTTCATGAGAAGCAACAGACAAGACAGTGTAAAAAGGAAAGAGGTCATTCCTGAGACCACTGAGGAAATAAAAAAGAAAGTGCACAAGGGTTTTTTTAAAGGATGTTTAGAGCTTTGTTAGAAACTCCTGGATAACAACTCTTCACTCCCAGCCCTCATGTTAGCTCTCAGCACCCCAACAGCCCCCATTCTGGTCCTCAGCTTCTTTTTGCTTTGTCTTCAGCCATGGGAGACCAAAACTGTAAACTGAGAGAGTCAGATCTGAAACTGCAAAGCAGATAAATGAAACTGGACAGGAGTTGCCTATCCCACTGTAAACAGAGGTAGTGCAGGTGGAGGAAGTGCCCAAGTTGGCAGTTCACTTTTTTAAAGCTTGGCTTTGTTGCCAAGCTGGGGATGAGCTACCCAGCCGCCTCAGCCTCACAAAGTGCTGGGATGACAGGTGTGGGCCACTGTGCCCGCTCACCCCGGAAGTTCACTCTTATATAGAAATCTTATTATAATGCTGAGTCAAGACCAGTTGTCTTTTGTTATTACCATTGTTTTAAAGTTTGTTATTGATGGCTTTGCGTGGGCTGCAGACCTAAATCCCATGCAAAAACATGCACTTAGTTTCCAAATGGTTGACTTTCGAACAACAGGGGGATGCCACAACCCTGTAAGTTGGAGAAAACCCTCTACTATCTCCAGGTGCTCAGAGGCATAAGTAAATTGCAATTTGAGGCAGGTAGGCCCACTCTTTTCATATGAAGTTAGACAGTTACAAACGCAAGACGATCCCTAGGACAAATGGACTCAATGAAAGGTAAGGCTAGGGTATCAATAAAAAGACAAGTGTTTCTATTTCTCCTCAACTCAAATCTTCGCCATACACACTTTTAAATGGAAACTAAAAACACTACGGCAAAGTGGGATGATTAATTCTTCAAGGCGAGGAATTGATTGTATTATTTTACAAATTGAATTCTAGGCCTTTTTTTCCCTTTAAGATATTACAATTGATCTCTATGTATAATATATCTAGGACTACTGCCAATATTCGGGGCCACTGTTGACTGTAGTACTGATAGGCAAATAACCAGCTGCTATTCTTAGTATCAATTCAGTATGAAAATGCAATTCACACATCTTGTATTTGTGTTTCTGTGGAAATAAATACGATGAGAATACATGCTGTTTTCCTTTAAGAGAAGAAGACTTACTTCAATTTAATTCCTCACAGGATTCTTACTGTAAGAATTAAATCTAGAGCCCCACCACAGCCTTTTCTTTGAAACTGAACTAAAAGTTGCACGTTGTCGGAGAGTCAAATGCCTCTTAAATACAGATATCCACTGGAATTAAAAATGAGAATAAAAGCCTTAAACGACATCTAGTGTTGGGTCCCACATGACCTTTGGCAGAGTATAGATTTTGATGACCAAGAAAGCTTAAAAAACTCAATCGTCCTGTGCTAACATTTCCATTGTTTCTTGAGAAACACAAAAGAAACCGGAAACTAGGAAAGGTGCTGACAAAAAATTAAATTTATATAGATATGTGTGTACATATATGTGCAACTTGGCGTGTAAGAGAGGAAATAATTCAGCCAACAGTTGTTATGCTTCTTAAGCTAAGAAGGCAAGGCTAACTAAGGCCCTGGCATACAGCCCTTGCGGAAGCCTTCTCTGCTGCAGGAAATATCAGTTATGGTTCAGAAAGAGGCATTATTTCTTTTAAGTCAGTATTGATCCCCCTTCACATTGTGGTTCTAATGGGCACTGGCTTCTTAGGAGTGTCAACTCTCAGATGAAATATAAAATTGAGCTCCTGTCTTTTGTGGTCAATGGTGAGTCTGTGGCAGCCTTGACAGGAGGAAGAATATAGAACTCTGGTGTCTGAAATTGACTATATCTATTCTGTGTTCCTGAAATTTGGTCTCTCCTCACAATTCTTTACTTTTTGCTTTTAACTATTACTTTGACCTACTAAGTAGCTGTTTTGTTTCACCCCAACAATGACTTTACTTTGGTGAAAGAAAAAGAATGACCCATAAATATAATTTTTAAAGCACCACTGGGTCTACATGATAGTAAAGTGTGCGACAAATATATGTTTTTAATCTATGCAATAACAGAAGTTAGCAGTGGCCGCCAGCAGCCCATATCCCTGTGGTTTTCCTTCCTGTTGATTTACTGATGCTATAAATAATTGTCTTCCCTTGGTTTCATTTCACTGTTTATCTTATGTATTGAAAATATATAAAAATAATTCAAAGAGCAAAAGGTCATTTTGCATATAGTTAAAATCTTTTAGGGGTGCCAGAAACTCCTATTAAAATCCATTATGTAAAAATAGAAACAATTAAACAAACAATACTCCCCTATCTTAACACAGCATGCAAAGCGGAAGATAATGATATCTTTGAATAGAGGAGACAATTGATGAAGAACTTTATTTGCAGAAACTCATATGTAAACTTCTATTCATTCTTATTCTGTATCACTATCTTTTAAATAAAATTCAAAGACAACACTGCCATCTCAGTTTCCTATGCTGAGTTTTTCTAACTGAGTGGAGGGCTGGAAGGAAGATGATGCAGGCTCTGTGCACACAACACCCAGGATATTCAGCCTCTAAAGAAAATAGTAACATAAACTCTTTTGTTTGACTGCTTATCTTTCTGATCTGTAATATGTTACTTGAGTTGGATACCCTTCTCCATATCTGCTTTCCTCTTTCTTACCTCTCCCCTCAATTCTTAACAATTCTAATTTGGCTTTCGTCCATATCCCTCTATTGAAATTGCTCCCTACAATATTACCAAAAGCATCAAAATTCCTAAACTCAATGGCATTTACTCATGCCTCCTTTTCCTCTTACATTTGCAATATTTTGGAATGTGTATAATAAAGAATTCAGCTGATCTTTGTCCCAGTCCCTGGGAGGTGGCCTCTAAAGCCTTGGAATTTTTTATTCATGTTGGGCCTCTCAGACCTATAGTTTGAAGCCCTAAAGTGATAGGTTTTGCTAATGAGGTAACTCATGGAGGGCCCCTAGATGGTTTATACTAATGAATGACTCAGGAGATGGGGGTTAACCATGCCAGAAAGACCAATCATGGGATTAGAGGGTTGGGGTTTTGAGCCAAATGATTATCAGCCTGATTTCTGAGCAGGAAAAAGGTATGGGAGCTTGAGCTCTATCATGTGGCTGATGATTCAACTAATTGTGCCTAAGTAGCGAAACCTCAAGACACTGATGTTCACGTGAGTTTTCCTGGTTGGCAATCCTCTGTGCATCCTTACACATCAATGAGCAGGGAGGGTGATGCGTCTCTGAGGACAATAGAGGCTTCATGTGTCTCTCCTTTGGCTGCCTTTGATTTATATTCTTTTGCTATAATAAAGCTGTAATAGGAGAGGGATTCAAGATGGCCGCGTAGCAGCAGCTCGGGATTGTAGCTCCCAGTGAAAGCACAGAGAGCAAGTGGATGCCTCAATTGCAAACGAATTTTTGATGCCTGCAAGCTAGGAGATTCCCGGCGAAGGAGCCACACGGGTCACCAGCGCACTCTTTTGGCCGGCACGGCGCTTCTCGGTGCGGAGTATACGGGACTGGCTGCCCTTTTAGTCGGGCTCGGCTGGTCCCATCCCCACAAGGAGAACAGCAATTGGGAGCGCTGAGGACTGAGTTTCACAGCAAGGACAGCTGAATCTGGGAAGGCCCAGCCCTGTGGGGAAGGGGCGCCTCCCGAAGGAAAACTAAGAAACAGAAAAAACTTCATCACCAACAAGCCGGACGTCCACTCAGAGACCCAATCTGAAAGTCGGCAATTACAAAGACGACAGGTGGATAAATCCACAAAAATGGGAAGAAACCAGTGCAAAAAGGCTGAGAACACCCGAAATCAGAATGCCTCTCCTCCTACA